>KQ965834.1:114104-181672 GCA_001574975.1 Gonapodya prolifera JEL478
TGGAAAGGAAGTTCAGAAAACTCATGATTGGGTGCGCTATGGACACACTCGCGTACAGCACCAAGTGTCTGATGGACGCATGTGGGTGCTGTTATACTTTTGGTCACTTCAGCACAATTGACGGGTGTTTCAAGTCAATGGATTCACCGTGAAAAAGGAAATCCTCATTGATCTTCTGGCGGGCGGTACATTGTACGACATCCGAGCCTTGAAAGTGAACTACCTTCGTGTGACGAACAGGTCGCTCGATGCGGATGTGACAAGAAGACTCATGGGCGGACCGTTCTCACAACTTTGCTGCTCACTGATAAATGTGAAAGGCTGTTATTTTTTGGTTTCCTTTTGAGCCTTGTTCTTGACACAAATTGACAGGTCGAGCGTCGTTCCTCTTGCCGTGAAACAGACACCAAAACGGATGCAACTACAATCTACCGAGTTAACAAGAAAATCTTTGGCACCAATCGTGGGATGCTCATTGATATTCTTGTCAATCGGTAAATACTCTTCATGACATGCCTAATTTCACTTTCCAACCACACTTTGTGTGGCTTCTTAGCACCGATGTCCAACTTCGAGAGCTCTTCAGGACCTACAAACTGCATTACAAGACGAACATTGAACGGGTCATCGTGTCTGAGTTTCATGGGTACACTAGCACGATTCTGGCCCTTCTGGCCCTTGTCAGTGGTGCGAAGGATCGAATTGCCCATGTTGCCGGTGAATCTGCTGCTTGTTCGGTGTGCTACGGGATTCCATCGTTCCAATGCAATTGCATCCTGTGGCACCAGATATGCTCAATGACGCCCTAGTGGCAAACGACAGTTCAAAGCTGATTAGACTCGTCCTGCTGTACCGCGAGCGAGAGATATGCCGGAAAGTGAAGATGGTGTATCAGAGGAGGTGTGTAGAATTTACCTGATTCTTTCTGACACTCTGAATTCTCCTTTGCCCTCAGATACTTTATAACACTCGCCCAAGCCATTTCCATGAAGACTTCAGGAACCTTCAAGGACGCCTTGCTGGCGTGCATCGGGGAGGCCTAGTGAACACCACAGGATGGTACCCTGGCCTGGATCGCCACATCTTGATGATCGAAGTGATTCTCCAAACGACTTGCCCTTTAACGATTTTTTGCAAACATTAATTCCAATAATCAAGAAATAATCCTTCTTTTTTTTAGTTGGTTTGAATCAATAATTTGCCGGGCATTCATCCGGGCGCATACCCCTCTGTTTCAATTTCTTTTGCTTTTTTCGCCAAACACGATGCGACCGCAAATGGTTACTGAGCCCACTGGACAAAAGTCGAGAAGCGACGGAACGAACCCTGAGACGGTGCGGACGGAATGGGTGTCGCCAGTCCTTGGCCATATTGCGAAACCTCGTCGTGCACGTGGACTTTTTATTTCATCCACTTCAGACCAAGACTCTCACCGCATCACACACATTTTGAGATTGATATCTCCAGCCGCTCGAGTCGTAGTGCTCGGAGATGTTTCAGCAAGTCTGTTCCACGCATGTCCGAGGAAGTGTGGCCAATGTTGTCAACACTCGTCTTCCACAACGTCAACCATGTCTGGGAACTCATTTACGGCCTTCCCCGGCAACAAGAGGAAACCGAGATCAATAAATGGAACCCGAAGCGTATCAATATGCTGATTGGTAACGCCCCTCGTCTGGAGCACCTCTCGTTACCAGCAGCAACGGATCAGCTCAAATTCCCTCGCTCACATCAACGCACCGTGATTCGCCTCGACGATTCCATCTCAGAAACGCTCTTTCAACATATTTTGGTGCTGCAGAATCTCACAGTGTTGCATATGCTGGCTTCCGTTATCGGCATAGGCATGAATCTGGAGCCATCACCCGCTGCGGGACAACTTGCTCTATGTCCCACCTTGAAGGTGCTATCGTTTCGATGTACTGGTATAGGTTCAGCAATTGCTGCTCCTTTGCTTGAACTTGCTCCTCAAACTCTTGTAAGACTTGCGATTTGCTTTTGAGGGTGTGGAAGGAGATTAGTGGATGTACGACAGAATTGGAAAATTCATCCATTTGAAATCCCTTGCAATCCAAGGAGACGGGTATAGCCATAATGACGATGGGAAGCGCTCAGGAATCCGAAGGACCTTGTGGACGAGACCTTTCACCCGAGAACGCCCGATAGCTTTCCGATGGTGCTGAAACTACTCAAGGTTATCGGTGCTAGCTTCGAGATACTTCAGCTGTTGAATATTTACCTCTAGCAATCAAATCAAGAAGGATCATTTGTCAACTAACTTCAAAAAGCGTGTCCGAACATTTTATGCTTGGCAACAGGTACGGTGTCAGTTCCAGATGTCGTCACAGCAGCAAGTGTCTTTCGCGAATCGAAACTTCGGTATTTCTTAGTCGAAGGAAGCCCCTGGAACTATGACCAGGAGGCGAAACAAGCTTTTGACAACGCCGCGGAACAAAATGTTGAGCAAGGGTCACCGCTCCAACGACTCGTTTTTCATGGGACTCGGAGGAAACTCTTGCCGGCTTTCGGCCTTTCAGTGGCGTAGGTAGTCGCCTTCACTGTCACGTGGCATTCACAATTGCTAATAAATAGCGATCGAGGTAGGTCCCTCAGTGACAGTTGGAAAGAATTGTGATGGCGTTGCGTTGCAACATTTTCGAAAATCCATTACTGTAAACCTCATGATAACGATCTGAATTCACATCTGCAATCGTCTGTATCTTTAAGAAAATTGGCCTTCTCACTTTAATGCAGGCCGTAAGCACCGAGCAACAAGATTGTGCTCAGTGGTCTCACTCTACATTGTTCGCCAACGGAAAAGCCTAAGGGAAAGGTCGGCGAAAGGTCGCAGGACAAAGACCGCAGAGTGGTGTCAACTGCGCACTCCAACTCCAATCGCGACCCACCGCCCGCACGATGGGTCGCGCCATCAAAACCAATCCGGGAAAGACGTCGCGCGCTCTCCCCTTTCTCCTCCTGCCGTGCCTTGCCGTCCTCGGTTTTTGTGTCTCGGGAGTGTCCCCCGCGCTCTCGCCCGCCCCTACGAGGGCTCAAGCAACAGCAGCTTACCGGAAGCTTCTGGAATACTCGCTGGACTTCTTTGAGATTCAGAGGCTGGGGACGTTGCCGCCTGACAATCACTTCCCCTGGTAAGTGTTCTGGAGAGTGGAACCACCCAAAAGCGACGACAGCTCCCAGAGGAGACGTGGGACTGCAATCCTATCGGAAGTGACTCTCACAAGAAATAAAGGGATATGGCAGATGTTGTGAATCATTGATGGCCCTTTGAAGAATCAATTTTTAATCACCCTTTTCTCCATCATCCAAAAAGGCGCCGTTCGGCAGCAGAACTCGATGGAGCCGACGTGCAGACCAACTTGAGTGGGGGACTTGCGGACGGTGGCACGTATCTCAAAAATACCTTCTCTGTCGCTCACGCAACAGCTGTGCTTGCGTGGGGCGGAAATGAGTTCTGGGATGGGTACGTGGCTGGAGGTCAAAACGCAAGACTGGTTCAAACACTACAGTGAGTATGCGTCTATCAGCGCGTCTCGAAGTATCAAGGGCCACCGGGAGGGGGTCATAGGGCTCAGTCTTGCTTGAGAGCGGGTTCCGGTCGAGAACCGTTGCTCAACGACGAACAATTCCTTCCACAGATGGTCCACCGCATATCTCCTCAAAACCATCGCTCAGCTTCCTCTCATTTATGTCCAAGTTGGGGACATCGGGACCGAATCATCCTCCTGGGCCAACGACACCGCCATTCCCACACCGCGCCCAACCTTTTCCACCTCCGTATCCAACGCCACCGATGCTGCTTGCGAGACTGCAGCGGCTTTAGCTGCGTCGGCGGTGTTCTTTGCGACGAATACCAACGGGACCCAACTTGCATATGCGCGGACGCTATATGACAGAGCCGTGCTGACGTACGCCCTCGCGTACAACTCAACCACCCGAAGGGTGTACCAGGAAGGAGCGCCAGCCGTGGGTGGAACGTACCCGTCGTCAGGATTCGACGACGAGCTCCTGTGGGCAACGTCGTGGCTGACATGGGCTGCGCGGGTTATCGCCCCGAACGGGACGAACGCGACCGTACCGAACGCAACGGTACCCTTACCAGCAGAGCAACTGAGCTCGACCGTTCTGGCAGCGAGGGCGACCGCTCTGTTCAACGCCGAGTCGTGGTCCTCCACGACATCTTACTCCCCCCCATCCTGGGACAACAAGATACCCTCCGTCTACGTCCTTCTCGCCAGGCTGAACCTCACGTCTGCTTCTGCCCGTGTCGACGAGTGGATGGCACCGCTCTACTCCACGGACGTCAAGACTAGGGCGGGATTCTTCAGTCCGGGAGGGTTGCTGTTCTGGCAGGGCGCGAGCAACAATCAGTCGGCTCATGTTGCGACCGAGGCGGCGTTTCTGAGCTTTGTGTATGCCAAGGTGCTAAGAGAGAGGGCGGTGAACGGAACGAGACCGGGGACTACCGATGGAGTGGAAAGCGTGGGCGTCTACCAGCTTGGGTATTTGTTGGGGAATAATCCCTCTGGTATAACATATGTGAGTAAATCAATCCCTTGGACGCTTGCAATAACCCAATCCTCGCTCTGACTCGTCCTATTGTACCCTCAACTAGGTCACCGGTCTCAACCCATCGTCTCCTCTCCGAGCATCCCACCGTCTTTCGTCTGGAATATCAGGGAACTTGAGCTGTGCTCTCTCTCCTTCCTCTGGCCCAAACGAAATTCAGCTTCGTGGAGCTCTCGTTGCCGGACCCGACGGACGAGACGGATGGATGGACGAGAGGGCTGCCTGGTCTGGAGGAAACCAAGTACGTTGAGCAATGTTTTGTTTTCTAATGTGCTCCAGTCGTTCTCACATCCTCCGATTTGATGAATCAACAAACAGCCAACCTTGGTCACACAGGCCGGGTACACGTCGGCTGTTGCTTACCTCCTGGCTCAGCCCGTCGGATCCCCCAACATTGCGCTCTTACCATCTCTCATCGATACTCAACTGCTCTCATATCCAGATCCATGCACTCGCATTTCAGCGAACGACACTGACCTGACGCCTCCACCCTCACAAGGAGGCGGACCCAATGCCGCTATAGGAGGCGGAATCGCGGCGGGTGTAGTGGTTCTCGTTGGTACAGGAATCGCGGGGTTCATGATTTGGAACAAGCGACGGAAGCAAGCACTGGAGGACGTCGGGGATGACTCGTCCTCGACTGACGATCCCGAGCCCGTTCCAAGCGCGTTCGCTCCCTGGCCGGATGCCGGCCTTCCTGTAAACGATGCGGCGAGTGTGCTCAGTGAGCAAAACACGTTGGTGGGAGTGGAGACACCGGGCTCTCCACCGGTTGTTTTTACGGGGACGCCAACGCCCGGTCCCAGTACGCTCGCCGCAGCTGCAGTCGCACCAGCACTTGACTCTCGGAAGAGTGCTCGTGAAGCTTACCTGGAGTCTCTCCAGACACCCACATGGTCCACCACTCTTGGATCGAGCTCGTCATTGAGAGGCCGGGCGAGTACACGAAGGCGGAGCGGACGAGCGCGACTGGACAGAGCCACGTCTGGGAGAGAACGAACGGAGAGGCGCGCAGAACGGCGGAGAGGCAGTGAACCAGCTGCTGAAGCAAGTGAACCAGCCGCTGAAAACAGTGGAACGTCGCCATCGACTTTGTCCCAGACGTTGGCGAATTGGGGGCTCGGTAGACTCGCCGGGATTGGATCACGCAGCCTTGGCGGCACCGCAGAGGGTGGGTCTGCTCAAGGATCGAGGGAGGGATTGACGGGAACGGCACAAGGCGTGGAGGAAGGAGCTGAAATGACTGTCGTGGCGCCTGGTGGTGGTTCAGCAGGCGAGCTTCCAGCAGAAGGTACTGCGAGTGGTCCTGGCGAGACTGCCGTGGAAGATGACGTGCCGACAGTTGTTGTTCAGATACCGGAACACTCGAATGGGATTGGGAATGAGAGTTCGAGGTGATTTATGTCCTGTCTCTTGGCTTGGGTGGTTGAGGTTGTGTTATTGTCGGTGTTTTCTATGGCGTGAGGGATGTATTTTGATCAACTCATTAAGTTGGTCGGTCGCTTTCTCTGGACACGGTTTTTTGTTCATATCTCAATGGATTACTGTATCGATGAGTGTTTATACATTTTCTTAATTCTTCGCCACGAGTAATGGTCTATCCACAATTCTTTGGGGGGGGGGGGGGGGGGGGGGGAAACGTCATAATATGCACGTAGCGAATCGGTGTGGCCGAGAATCAGGTCACAGTCAGAGTGGCATGAGATGTACTGGTCCATATCATACATAAATAATATAAAATACCCGACGTGATGCAGTCCGGGACTGACTTCCTCCCTTACCGGTCCTTCCAAACCCATTTCATTTACACTTCTCCCACTCCTGGTCGGCCTGCTCCTGCTCACCTCCTCCACCTACTCTCACTCCTCACCATTCCCCTCCAAAACCGCCCTCACATCATCCACGCGCACCAGATCCTCCAAAAACCCAATCAGGTCCGTCAACTCGGTATCGTTCTGGTCATTGAACCACGACGTGATCGGGATCGCGTTGGTCGGGTGGAACGCGTACGAGGCGGGCGCGTTGTCGATGATGAGTGTGGCGCGCAGGTCCCGGCCGAGCATGGAGAGGTCCTGCGGCGGTGGAAGGGCGGTAGAGCACAAGGGGAGTGACATAATGTGAGCCGAGATAAACAAATTTACACACTCAAAAACGGATCACGGATGCGCACCTTGACGTAGCTCCCCTTATGATGTATGCACGCCTCCCGAAAGAGGCGGTGTTTGACGACGTGGCTTCGATCCAAGATGTCCATGAGTGGGTCGGCGTACTACGTGATGGGAGGTGAGGAGAAGGGAGAGGGGAGAGGTGGAGGGAGAAAACGTGGTTGCGTGAGCCGTGGTTTTTTGAAGGAAAGACCTTCATGAGTTTCGATGGATCCTTAACACACTTCGACCCGTCACAGAAACAACTTGCCCGTTCTTCTTTCCCCATTTCCCATTCCCCAAACCCACTCCTAAAATCCCATTCAACTCCCGGGCCCCCTGCCCCCCCCACCCCCACGCAACCCACCTTCGCCAAACTAGCCGTAAACACCACGACCTCAAACAGCTCCCCGCACCGTCTGAGGAACGCGTCGACCCCGGGCCGTTTGAGGACGTACACAGTGTGTGAGACGTTGTCGATCTCGACGGGCACGATGAAGTCGGGGTGTGGGATCGGCTGGGGGGGAGGGATGCGGGGACGGGGAGGGTTGGGTGGTTGGTTGTACGAGTACGGAACGACGTCAGTGTAAGTGGCTCGGTCGGCTGGTGAACCAGGTGTCTCAAGACACTTCCACGCGTCAATCTCGACTCCGTTCTCCTGACATGAATTCTCACACGCGGCGCGGTCTTCTGCTCCTTTTCCTTTCACTGACCTCCCCTTCCCCTCCATCCCCTTCCCCTCCATCCCCTCCCAACCCCACCCCACCCCCGCTCTCTCCCCCCAGCACCCACCTTAAACGAACTATGCACCAACGTCTCGTCCAAATCCAGCACCAAGCACTTCTTTCCCGCGTCTTCCGGTGCAAGGGGGGTTAGGAGGGTGGCCTTCATGCCCTTTCGCGCGGTCGTTTGGACCCGAGGGCCTGTTCCTGCACCTGTTCCTGCGGGGGAACTTTTTTGCCCATGCGCCGCTCCACCGCCACCAGCCAACACGGCGGCCGCCTTGGACGCATTGCGCGGTCGAGGAGGTCCGCCGCCACCTCCACCTGCGCCGGTGGACGCGGGAGGGCCTCGACCGGGTCCTGTCGGTTGTGGCGCAGAGTCCGACGTGCAGGAGGCAAAAATGGAGATGAGGGATGAGAGTAAGGATGGCGGCACGTGCGATGATTTTGAGGAAGCCGATGAAGGGGAAGAGGTATGCGGTAAAGGCGCAGAAGGCCGAGAGGGGGATGTCGTTGCGGTGGCGGGGAGGGCTTGAATGAAACGATTGAAAGAGAGTCATTTCAAATGTCCTCTGGTCAGCCAATGCAACCTTGCCTCCAAGGCCCTCTCGATAATCCTGGCACCGTTACGAGCTCAGTTGGCGCAGTGGAAACACACCTTTGGCTTGGCCTCCTCCTCCTCCTCCTGGCATACCGCCACCGCCGCCACGCGCTTGGTCCGACCTTCCCTTTCCTCCGACTTGAGATCTATCGCCGACGCGTTTCGTGGCGGGACGAGCCGCCTGTGCATCGTCTTGCGACACCTGGGTCATGAGCGCCGCAAGCGGATTGGAGTCGTCCGCGGAGGCGGAGGAGGAGTCTGACGTGGAACTGGACTGTTGGCGGGGGCGGCGCGATGCTGATGTGCCCGGCGGGGTACTGGAGGGCGGGTTGGAGGAGAGGGGAGACTGCTGCTGTTTGCGTTTCGCAGTCGATTGAGAGGGGGCGCCGGCAGGTCTGGCAGAAACTGAAGAGTTGGAAGAGGAGGTGGTGGACGAGGCTGGGCGGCCAGCTGATGTCGAGGGTGGTCGGGTTGTTGCGAGGGGAACGGGGGACGCAGGAGCGGCATTTGGGTTTGAGAGGAGAATGGGACCAGGTCGTTCCGTCGGCGGGCGGGACACGGAGTTGAGTCCAAATGGAACGACGATTTGTTTCTGTTGCGGTGCGTTGAACGAGGGTACCTGTGTCGAGAGTAGGGCGGATGCGAGAATGCGAGGAGGCGGCGCCGAGTTGAGTGTGTTCTGCTTTATTTGAATGGACGATGGGTGGACTGCGCCCTTCGACGGGCTGCGTGCGATCATTGGCGGTGCGGAGTCCAGCGACATGGCGTGCGGGTGAGAGCGGCGACCGATGCTGCACCTGCGCAGTGGACTCGATCAGCGCTGCGGGCCTGCGTGGGATTCTCCGCCGCTGTCCTGCTCTGCGCTCTCCAGAAGTCCGCCGTCGCACCGTCGATCGCCCTGAACCTTCATTCTCTTCGCAATCATTCGCCACCTTGGCGGAACACACTCATCCTTGTCAACGCATCGTTTACCTCTGCCAAAAGCGCAGAGAGCGTGCTCTTCAATTCGGTTTGCGTCCAATGGATGAAAGAGGATGGACTCCAAGCAACAACACACCGCAGCTTCTCTCTTCCCCGCCAGTTCCTTGACTTGGGAGACTTTGCCCCGAATTAGATGGCAATGCAAAATATACTACGTATATGATATGTGCCACCAATTCACAAATAATCATCGCATGATATCTTGTCTCTGAAAGTGCAAACCCCAATCCATCTGCTCTCGAAAACCCCCTGCAGCCCTTTTTGACACCGTCCACGCTACACACTCAGGTCCACTCCAGAATTTTCAGCCGCCTTCCAGACTTCACGCCGAAAGACCTTCCTGTCATCCAACGTCCAGGCTCTGCGATCGTGAGTGCTGAGCTCCTCCACTTCAATGGCGCAACTTTGCTGGACGGAACGGAACACCTCGTGTAAAACAGCCAGCATACCAGGCTCTGACGGCTTCAAGCTTTGAGGGCCTACGGGGCACTTTGTTTCGAAGGAACGTCCAAATCGCAAGTAGAGTTTCAAACGCTGCAGATTTCGGCACGAATGCAGGAGAGTGTGGACGAGATTCGACATGTTGGTAGTTGGAGGTGGTGATTCTGATAACGAGTGCCGGTTCGGCACACAAAGTTCGAGCTCGAGGCGCTGCAGCTTTTCAACTCCAGAGAACGTGCATTCAGAAGTATCACTATCATTTGAGAAGAAGAAGGGGAGATGTCCACTTTCCGCAGTGTCCTCCGTAATCCAAAGGGTTCCAAAGGACTCAAGATTGGGGAATAAGATCCGCACGTGAAATGTGACAGTCCTTCCAATCTCCTCCCCAGGAGCCCGCGAAGGATGGACGTGTTTGAATCAGATTTCCCAGCACAAATTCCTCCAGGGAGACTGCGTCCGTATCTGCAAAATACTCGATTGCGAGCGACATACCGGCCTTCACGCTTGCCCACATATTCCCAAGTTGGAACGTTTCGACAGCCTCGAACGCCTCGGCGAAAACACCGTGGACATCTTTTTCTTCAGCCATGTCCGCCGAAACGACATGCAGAGTGCACGCGATCACGATGCGCCTGTCTGCACCCCAGCAGCGAGTTCCGGGAATGGCATCGGCGGATGCCCAGAGAAGGCGTTTGGAGACAAGGGGACAGAGAGACAGAACGTTTTGGGAGGAAGAAAGCGGAAGATGCGGTGCAGGAGCTCGATGGGGAGGGATTCCATGCTTCGAGAATGATGGTTGTGTTGACCCTGAACCTGATCACCGCCCACCAAAAAAACATGACCCACAATGAAATATGTACCCATTAAAATTCTCCGAATAACAAAATGAAACGAATTTATTTCTGAATCCTTTGCCTTCAAGTGGCCCTGGCCATGGAATCACCGAGTGGTATAAGGAAGATACGAGAAAGTTCATTTCGTAACTTCATTACCAACAAGTGACGAAGAGCAGTAATTCATCGCACAAAAAACTGTGGCACTACTCAGCCCGTTGCCTCAGCGCCTGTGTCCGAAAAAAGGACAGGCCAGCGACCACACCAAGGGCAAACACGGACAGAAACACGCGGATCCGCGACCTGGCTACACTAGCAAGGCTTAGCGCGCGACAAGATACCCCGCTTTGTTTCAATCCGCGCGCCCGCTTGGCGAAAACGCGTCTCTACCTCAACACCACCAAGCAACTGGACTCTCTTCTTCTTCTAACTTCTTCTGCCCGCCTTCTTCTGCTTGCCTTCTTCTTGCTCGCCTTCTTCTTTGTCTGTTTCTCGGACAGACCGCCGTGATTCCCATCCATCCACCAGAAAACACCACTCATGTGTGTTGAACCCTAACAAAGACTATTATGGGCATCACGCTCACCATCTCGCGTTTTTTTTTTTTTTTTTCTCAAAAAGGCCGACTGGAAACATCATTCATATAATTTTCCAGAAAGCCAAGACCCTGCGCTCCATCGGCGAGATTGACAGGGTCTTGGTTGACCTCGACGGGTTTCAAAAGTTGGTGGTGCTCACTAGGGTACGTTAGGCCGAATACAGAGGGGTTTTCGTTTCTCTTTGCCACTCTCCGGGTGGCGGAAAGACAATCGAAGAGTTTGTCACCGTGTCGCGACTGTTTTGAGGAGTTTCGGGAGTGCATCCGATGCACAAAACAGTGATATCCATGAAGAAGCCAGGGAGAAACTATCTTCGATGCGTCTACTCAACGTCGAGAGAGTCAATATTGTGCATCGGAATTGCATGAAAAGGACCTGTCGGCCCACTGGGTGGACTTATCCGTTTGGTTTTGTTTCGCACTCATCTAACCTTATTCTGATCCACCAACGACTTCAATAAACACCTTTCATGCATGCGTTACGAAGGTCTGTTATCTGGTTTTATGTTCTCGGTATTTACCAGAGGTTAACGTTGTCCTTTCACACCATTCGATGCATCTTTGTGTCACTGCACCCAACTTCTTATCCAATGCGTCGCCAACTTTTTCTTTGCCTTCCACATCGATCTGTTCTTTTTCCTTTCTTGCTACCTTCGCCCTGCACACCTCCAGAACGACCGCGTGAACGCCCAGTTCCAGAGCATCCACCATGCCCGCTCAGCCATCGAGCTCCTCCGCATGGCAGACCCGTCTCTCCTCGTACAGACCTCGTCCAACGAGTCCGTTCGTCCCGCCACGGGGAACCCCGGCTCGCCCTCACGCATTCTCACGTTCCGGGCAAACGCGGGTGTTCTTGCCGCGGACGACGTCGAGAGCATCGTGCGCAGAAGGCTCCGACAGGTGCTTGGCGATTCGCGGGACTTGCATGGCGTCAGGAGGATCGAGTATGGTGGGGAAGAGCGGTTCTTCATCGACTTCGTCTCCACGGCCGGGGCTGTGAGAACCCTCGAGGCGCTCAGGAGGAGCACCAGCTTGGTGGTCGAGTACTCCAAGGAAACAAGCGACGAGGCTCTTGACGCTCAACCCCAGTATTCCGGGCCGGGCGGTCTTGTTGGCGGTCCTCCGCAACAGCTGGGCCTCGGGACCGCGGTCACAGAGCCGCTCATTAATGTTCTCAACGGCTCCAACGCCCATCAATTTGCTCATCCAGGAAGCGCATCCGGACCATGGATGTCGCCCACCACCACCATGTCCACCGGCTCGGGTGGTGGCAATTCACCGACGGACCCTCTTCCGCAACCACAGACGAGCTCCGGTGGAAGCGGTAACCAAGGTAACAGTTCTGGCGCTGGCGGAACGGGCAACAACTCCCCGCGAGGGTCCCACGGATCCCGAGCCTCGGACGGCGCCGGTGGCAGCCCACGCGACGCTGAGCATCCCCCTGTCAGGGAACGCACCAAGCGCGACAGACGCGGCGACCGAGACCGTCAGTGGCGTGACTCCAACAGGTCAAGGTCCCGCAGCCCAAGGGGCGGAGCCAGAGGTGAACGGCGATCGAGGTCCAACTCGCGCGAAGCATCTCGAAGGAGGCCCCGGATTCCGCCAACGCAAGCTCAGGCGACGCTTGGGTCGGTGCAAGTCTTGGACGCGGGGGTTCTTGTGCCTCCTCCGGCTCCTGGAGGCTATGGAGTGCAACATACTCACCAGATCCCCAAGCCAGAGCCGGTAGTGGAGACGTATGGGCAGCAACACCCGCTCAACTCGTTCCCGAACGCAGGCATGCATGGCGCGCCGCCCACCATGAGACCGCCTATGGTGTTCGCCGGGCAACAGGTCAATGTTCCCCAATACGGTCGTTTGCCCTCTTCAGTGAATGCTCCGTCGGCTCGACCCTCGGCGCCCAATTCCGAGTGGCCGCTCTCCGACATTCCAGAATCGACCTTCTTGGGTCTGCCGGGTGGTCTTCAAGTCCCTGCTCCAGTGGTGACGATCCAGCAGCAGCAGTACCCGTACCAGCGAAACGACCAGACAGTCCCACCGCAGCGCGCCGTCGTAACCGCCGCAGACGTGCAATCGCAGTTCGCTCAGATCAACTTGGGCCAGTCCGGCGGGTCCAACGACCACTCATCCCGCTTTGCACTTGTTCCGGCTCCCTTCTCGCCGACGACAAACACCCGCAGCACTCCCTCGACTCTCCGCGAGACGTCGCCGCACTGGCTCCCCCCGAGCGTCTTGAGCACGCCCGTGCTGAGCACGCCCGTGCTGAGCGCGCACCAGCCTTCAGGCGGCACCACGGCCGTGCGAGACCGCATCTTGGCAGCGCCAACGCCCGAGGACCCTTCCGTCGCGCCGCTGCTGAGCTTGCTGCCCAAGTCGACGTTCTCGCATAAGGTGTTCTTTGAACGGATGGGTGTGGAGAGCTGGACGTTGGTGGGATATGTGAGCTGGTATTACGAGCAGGTGGGTTTCGTGAGTTTGAGTGACTTTTTTGTGCAATGAATGATGAGAATTTCGCTCTCTAATTAGGTCGGTTGGGCGTGTCTTGATCGAATGACGGTCGAAGAGCATTGGAAGGCCAGCCTTACCGATTTGGCGGAACGCGATCTTGACTCGCAGAAGGCGCGCACGGTGCAGACGCTCATGCATTCATACGATGTGGGTTTTATCTGTTGTGTGGTTGAGGTATGTATTCGCCTGACTGAGACTTGCCTTGCATACTTTTCGTATTCTGTTGCATTGCAAATACTAGTCTGATCGCAAGTCCCATGCACTCGAACGCTTTTGGTCGCACCTCGAGCTCCAGCAGCAACAAGACAGATCGAACCGCATGTTGCTCATTGCCAAAGCCGAAAAGGAGGCCGAACTGGTACGTTCCTCTTTTCTCACCATTGGCATTCGCCTTGCTCACGCTCACCTTTTTATCATCCGTAGGAACGTTCGCTCCTCGAAGCCATCCGCCAAGTGAACCGTCAGGACAGCATCATCCGGGAGCGCACCACGCAATGGGTCGCTCAGCTTGCCCTATCCGGGGCGTTGCCCGTACACCCGTCGCTCGGAAGGCTTGGGGCTGGTTCCGGAGTGGGAGAATTAGGAATCGGCGGGGCTGCCGCGATGGAGGCGGGATCGAAGTGAAAATGTGGAAATGGGTGTGTGTTGCCGGACATCGAATCTGGACACAAGGTGGATGTTGGAGAAACTGTGGAGAAAATGGACGATTTGAATCTCGGCGCAAGGGAGAGCTGGCAGGATCTTTTAGTGAGTCGGACGTGATGGAACGGAGCATGGACTGGACCGGGAGAGATGGCAGGATTTTTTTTCTTTGCATTTGTCGGGAACTGGGTCGAATATTCTTTTTATCATTCTTTGGGATGCGCTACCTTCCTTTGCATTTGCCACCCTCATGCAACCCTGCTTATGTTTGTGCCATGTGTGGACTTTCGGATTTCGGATTCCATGACTCATGTTTGACGGGATCATTCCAGTATTCCCACCGTTATCACCGCGCATACCCTTTGCTATTTCATTTTTTAAATGTGTGCATTTGCTCTGTGACCTTTTCTTTTTCTTTTTCTTTTGGGGAAGCCAAAGAGGGGCCGTGGCCGTAAGGGTTTTGCGTTTGCTCGTTATCGAGGGAGTAAGGTTTGAAAGCGTCATGGAGATGAAATATTCCCAATAAAATTCCCATATGGTTGATAATTCTCTTGCGGTGCCAAGTTCTCCGCCAGTGACTTGGTCGGAGGAGACCGAAAAAGTGGCAAAGACGGTGATTCATGGATCCACCCCACATTTGGATGGACCGCACAGGTTTGGCATTCGGTGACAGACAACGGCGGAGTACGCTAGCACTGCATAATATACAGCTATCAATCAGATTACTCATACGTTACCTGTCGCTAGGTCACAGTGACCCTCCTCTGACGGGTACATCACACAGCGTTGCGCCACAGAAGAATGTTGATCGCCGCGAGCACAGCCCCACATTCAGGAGCACACATTTGCCATCGGACTTCGAACGCAACAGCAGCGACAAAGCATCGACAATCCCCGGTATCGCAATTGGAAATGCTCTCGCTGGCAAAGGCTCTTGTGGGGCTCGCTGTCCTCGCAGCCAATCTCAACCCGTCGAGTGGAGCCAGCATCGACTCCCTCACGTCATGTCTCAACTCCCTCCCCGGCACAGTCGAGCTCTACACCTCTGGAAGCTCCCAGTATGAGGAATACAGAGACGGCGAACGCGTCCGGCTGGAACGGTATCCGGCCGTCATATTCTTCGCTGCAAGCGTCGAGCAGGTCCAGGGAGCAGTCAAGTGCGCGTCTTCGACTGGATACAATGTCGTGCCGAGGAGTGGGGGCCATTCGTGAGTGCTCGCTGGGGTCGTCCGTCGTCCGCATTGTCTTGGCGAGATGCACACCTGACTCTTCTTTGTCTTGGCAAAAGATACGAAAACTTGGGCTCGCTGGACGGGCAATTATTACTTGACATTTCCACTCTCAACAATGTCACCGTTGATGTCGCTTCCAGTACGGCGACGGTGGGTGCCGGAATCCGCTTAGGCAACTTGTACGTCGCCTTAGACAAATTCGGATTCACATTCACGGGTGGAGTTTGCCCAAGCGTAGGGCTTGGCGGGCATATGGGCGCAGGTGGATTTGGGTTCTTGGCGCGCAAGTGGGGACTGATTGCGGACAACGTTTTGTCGGCCACTGTGGTGGACACATCCGGCAATTTACTGTCGGTCGATTCCACAAACCACCCCGACTTGTTCTGGGCTATTCGAGGAGGCGGTGGTGGAAGCTACGCCATCGTTGTCGAGGTCCGACTCCGTGTCTTCCCCGAACCACCGGTCAACACCA
Organism: Gonapodya prolifera JEL478; assembly: GCA_001574975.1. Lineage (NCBI taxonomy): Eukaryota > Fungi > Monoblepharomycota > Monoblepharidomycetes > Monoblepharidales > Gonapodyaceae > Gonapodya > Gonapodya prolifera. The sequence continues at coordinate 129,866 of KQ965834.1, forward strand.
TCGTCGTCGCTTCCTGGGACAACTACACGGTCGGGAAGGACGCCATCGCGCGATTCCAGGCCTTCGCGCCAAACACCACGGAGAACCTCGCCTCACAAATCCTCCTCGGCTTTGGCTCAATCACATTCCTCGGCCGGTACCTTGGCCCTCAATCCGAACTCGAAACCCTCCTCCAGCAATCCGGTCTTCTCAGCGTCGGCAACGCCACCGTCACGTACCAGAACTGCACCTCGCTCGGCGCCCAGGCCGCGTTGTGGGACTCGCAGGCGAGCTGCCAGAACCTGGACGCTCTCACCACGCCCACACGCCTCGCCGCCACCAACCGCGAAAACGCAAAGGCCAAGAGCGAGTACGTCACAACGCTCCTCCCCGACGCAGCACTGCAAGCACTCGTCGACCGCGCCACCGCCATTCCAAACAACTTTGGGTTCATCGAGCTGGCCGCCCACGGAGGGTTCCTCGACACCGTCGCCCCCAACGCCACGGCGTTCCCGCACCGCAAGGGCACGCTGATGCTGATCCAGTACGTCATCTTTTTCGACCTGGGCACCATCGAACCCATGAACTCGACGCGATACGGTTGGATCAACGACACCGAGAAGGCCCTCGCGCCCTACGTCAGCGGGGCGCACTACCAGGGCTACGCGGACCTCGACGTGGATCCACAGACCTACTTCGCCGGGAACTGGGAGCGGTTGACGATTGTTAAGGGCAACTACGATCCCGTCGGGTTGTTCAGTAACCCACAAACACCGGGAGCGGAGGTGGTACCCACCGCGGGACAGGGAGCACCAAAGGGCCCGAACGGAACTACTACAACAACGAAGAGCGGGCAGCCGTCGGCAGCACAACCTAACGTCTCGACGGGATGGACAGTTTCTTTCGCAGCCACGCTTTTTGCGGCCGTCTTGACTTTTGCGTTTGCTGGGTGATGACGATCTGCTCGCGCAAAGCAAATTCATTGGACATAATGATGTTTGGTCTCGTTCTTGGGTTCTGGCGAGTGTTGATTTACGTACATTTTTTTGTCCCGTATCAAAAAGAGCAGCTAGATTGTCGTTTACCTATTTTATTTTTAGCATGTACTATACAGTCATTGATATCAAACAATGTCGTTGAGATATTAGCCTCGTCATCACGTCATCCACAAGTCGATCCGTCAAAGCCCCGCTCCTGCGTCCGCTTCCGACCATTCAATATCTGCCATGTCGTCGCATGTGACGCACAATGGCAAGGCTATTCGTGAGCTCGTTGCAGTACGAGTGGGAGTCGAGTGAAGTTCTCCACCTTATCAGACCACTGTGGACGTGCTGCGCCGGGCAAAACATCCACCGACGGTGCCGATTATGGGCTGCCTCCACACGTCCGTGTCTTCTTTGAAAGCCTCATGGCACAGACAAATGTGGTGCAATGCATCCCTCTGCCCTCCACTGACTTGCGTTGTTTCCACTCCCACATGTACAGGCAGTCACCGCATCTCGACGAAGGGACGAGGACAGCGGTGGAGCGCCATGGAAAGAGAATCTGGCTTGTCGAAATGCGTTGATCCTGAGTATAAAAGAAGAGAAGATGGTCATCTTGAATCACAAACAACTCCAGTGGAAAACTGCCGCGCCGAGCTTTCGCACGTACTATTGATGTTGATTTGCTCCGGTCTTTGGCGAGACTGCTCCGGTTTTACGGACAATGCCTCAAATGTGTGCATGTTCGGTGTAAATATTCAACTCCTTTACTATACACTTTCTGCTCATTAATCCTATTGCGAACCCTCTCCTTCGATGACAATTCTCACTATGTTCCCGTGACGTGTGAGTAACTTCCATCTAGCATTGTGTGGAAGCGTCTCCATAGGCAACGCAAAATTGAAGCCAGGACTGCACTATTGACTGTGAGCAATCTGTGACAAGTGAGGGATTCCTTCGCCACACATAGTATTGGTAATATATCACTTCTATTGTAGTGAAAAGACACTTCTGAGTGACGAATTATATGGTAGAATAAAGATGAACAATTGTGACCACCTCCGCAAAGCACGACCGTTGATCCCTCCATTACCAACTTTCACTGAAAAACAGGAACTCAACTTTCCCAGCCAACCTCAGGCATCCCCATCACGCATACTTTCCGATAAACGCCATCACGGCAGTTCCCGCGAACAGAAACATATACACCGCGATCTTCTTCCACACGGGCAGAATTCCCGTGTGCGGTGCCGAGGAGAAGCCCGACAAAAGAGGAGTGCGAGGAGATGCCGGTTTCGAGGAGGTGGAACCTGCGTGGGTTGGTGGTGGGGGTGGGGAGTTGTGGGAAGTGTGGAAGAGAGCATTGGCCGAAACGGAAAGGGCGCTCACAACATCTGCTTCTTGAACAGCGTCGGCCCCTCACCCGACACCGCTTCGTGCCAGTACGAGTGGTCGTGCGGGTCTTGGCACAAGTAGGGGTTGGAGTGGTCCCCCGGTGCCGTGTCTGCGGCTGCGATGCAGTTTGGTTTGAGGACGAGGAGACGGTCGCGGTCGAGGTGCCACTGCCTTTCCCGAGCGTCTTTTTGTCGGTGGCGGTGCCGGTGAGGGAGTATGCGGGTTTGGTCTCGGTGGTGTCGCCGTGGGAGGGAGGAGCGCAGGCGTGTCGTCGGTCGTTGGTAGTAGTCCGTTCGATGATTTGATGGATTGCATGAACGATAACGCAAGTGTATGCGCGATCTTTGATCCCAAGACGGCAGACGACATGCACACGTCATATCAATACACCACACAAAATCGGGGCGGCCGCACGCAGGGTAGACGTCACGTACCTGGGTCAGCAGCATCCCCGCAAGGGCAAAGACGCCCGCGAAGGACACGTATTCGGTCGTCCAGAGGCAGGGCAGGCATAGGTTCGTGAGGAAGTCGTATGCGGGGAGAAGGAGGTGGATTATGCCTGTCGGGGTGGGAAGGGAAGTCAGACCGAGGGTGGGATTGGAGGAAGGATGAAGGAGGGGAACGGGGAAGAGGAAAATGCAAAAGGAGACTCGCACCGGTGGACAAGATGATCCCCGTCCCGAAGTTACGTGTTCTGTCGAAGGCGAACGCGGACGATCGTCCCGCGAGGTTGAATCTGTGCAGGATGATCGGGATGAGCGTGCCTGAGAGGGATATTGCGACCTGATGGGATACCAGAGCAGATTGTGATCGATTGGCGGTTAGCAAGGAAAAGAAAGCAAAAGGAGTACTTACCTGGATGAAAATAGCTGCGATGTGCAGCTCGGGCTCGCGAGGAAGGGAGAAGTCGCCCGAGCACGAGTTGGGATCGAAGTCTGTCGTTGCGGTGTCGGTGTCCACGGGTTGTGTAAGCGAAGGGGGTGTCAGATATGACATGCTTCAGCTTTGAGCGTGGACGGACAATTGCCCTGTCTTGCCCTTGAACAGACCCACGTCGCAAGAAGTCGGCCGACGTACCTCGACCCCGAACAGCACCAATCAGCGCGCCCATCGCTACAGCCGAGAGAACGTGTGCCGAGTGCATTGGCTTGAAAGACTTCTACCGGACATGCCCCTCCGAAAATGCATGTAAGCAAGGTACTCCGACAAGGTGTCGCCAGCTCATGCCTTCGCTGGCGCTCCGCACTAGATGCAATTCAAAATGCGTAGCCTAATCGATCGAAACTAATGTATTATGAAATGATTGTCGTACCATTGCAGTATTTCTGATGAACCAACAATAAGAAAGTGGCGAGTTTCGGTAGAACAGCAGTACTTGACACTCAATTGATTCCAGAAACGAATTCGCATTTGGAGTCCATGGGATTCGGAGTCCAGAAAAAGCAAAACTAGCAAAACTACAGCACCCAGTATTCCCAGCTGATCTCTCACGCTAGTACTGACTGGGCTGTCACGGGCTTCGCTGCGCTGATCGGACGGGAAGCGGCACTTTTCCGTGCATATGGCCGTAGCTATTAGTACATCGCAATTTATAAAATATAAAGTTTCAGTAACAATAACGAAAACGACAACATCTACATGAACAAGATTTTGAACATTCCGTGAAGTAATAAAGTCACCATTTTTAATAAATAAGACGAAAATTTGGACGAGAAAGGATCCCAAGGGTGTTGACTTTTGTCCAACTGAACTTCGGAAGGGCCAATGCACCTGACGTTGGATCTGACTGTGTGAGACGTGGAGACGGGGTAGAGATGTGATACGAAAAGGTCGAACAAATGTGTACCCCCCGGAGTGTTAGAAGCTATATGACTGCGACGCTCAAAACGCCAATTTAATAATTTGTTGCACTTCAATGCGGAATGTGGCGTGTGAGCTGTGTTGTCGTGTTGCGTGACAATCAATTGTCCTCCTTTCACGAGCAATCGCCAGCAGAGGACTCGTGCGCCAAGTGACAGGCACAGGCACACTCACGCGAAGTGCACATTGTAGCGTCAGATGTCGCGTCCCACTGAGCTTGCGCGCATGTGCTCTGTGCGTCCATCTTTGCTTGCATTGGCTCCAACGCCCACCCGGACATTGGGCTTCCGTCATTTGAGCATTAGACCTTGTCCAGGGCGGCCGCCGTCGCGTTCGCGCATTTAGTTTAGTATTTGCGCTTCTTCCTGTTCCTCGCCCTTGACGTAGTCTCTTCGGATTCCATGTGCAGCTCCCTCAATCGCTTCTGCTCCCTTTGGCTTGTCTCTGCAACTCTTTCAACTCCTTATCTCCTCTGCCGCTGATACTGCCGTCAAGTCAAGACGCTCCGTCGGGTACCAATTATTCCATGCTCCAACGTTTTTTATTGAGATATTGCCATGGAGAGCTCCAATATCATTTCTAATATTTATTTTAGTAAAGGCACGTTGTTCCGCTTGCGCATAAACCACTCCACTCTTCCGCTCGACCACCACTCCTGTACTTTGCATTTTACTTTTAAATTTGCAACATAAATCTTCCGTCCGTTGATTGCTAGAGCACACAATGCCTCCTTCTGGGCATCGCCAATCTGATTGCCTGCAATATGTGTGTACCGTTGCATTTCAACGTTTCAAACCATCTTCAGCCGCCGACACCTGCCCACGCTGATCCACTGAACTCGACTCACCAGCGAGTTCCAACTTCCACAAACTGGCCAGGCCCTCGAGGCCTTCACTGAATACCTGAGCTCCGTTGTTGCCGATCTGATTGTCCGTATGTGGTTGCATTTCAATGTCTCAAACCATTGTTGGCCGCTGACGCCTGTCCACGCTACTCTGCTCAACTCGACTAACTTGCAAGATCCAACGTCTGCAACCTGGTCAGGCCATTGAGCCCTTTGCCAAGCGCCTTTGCTCCATCGTCGCCGATACAATTGGCTATATGAATTTGTTTCCAAGGAGTTTCTTCGAAGTTTCCATCATGGTGTGGAAAGGATGAATACATTTGGGATTCAGGTGTGACACGCCATATGTCCCCCTACTTGGATAACTTTGACGATTTGGTTCCATTCACGTCAGAGGTCCATCTTTCTGATGGTAAGACAATTATTGCACATGGATGTGGAAGAATTTGGATCAAGACTGCCTTTGGGGAAGTTGTGTTGGGAAATGTCTTGTATGTCCCAGACCTCAAATTGCAGCTCATTTTGAGTTGCAAGCTCTCTAAGCAAGAGATCTCTTTCCACAGTACTGGTTCAGACGTTGTTTTTGTTAACAAAGATGGTCAAAGAATATTTGTTGTTAGTGAGGACAAGGAGACTGGATTTTACAAGACGTGTGGAGTAACGGAACGGGTCAATGATAGTGAACTCTCCTTGCTAATTCACCGCAGTCAGGAGATTGCTTGCATGTAAGGAGGTAATGTAGTGAAAGGAACTGACAAAGTGTAAATATTTGATGTATATCTCGAGTAACCTAAATCAAAGTCTATGTAGTCAAATTAAGACTTTGTAATGTTAAATCCGTTTCTGATACATCCGCTGTTATCTTTGAAAAGCTTTGAAACATTTGACTTTTTCAGTCCAGTAAAAACACACAGTTAAGTGGCGAGAACATCCTTGCACACAGTTACATTGTCATGGATCCTTATGGCTGTATACCGCACATTTGTTGCTTGTACAGAAGTTGCAACTTTCTTGCTGCACTTTTCCAAAAAATCGTCATACGATGAACCCGAATTATCTGGAAAGTTGGTCCAAATTTTGCCGGTCTTCAGAGTATGTGGGGAATAACATGTCGTTTGGATACGTATTTGTCACCACCATCAGAGTCCAGTGGAAGGTCATTGCCATCATTCCAATCATTCCTGTTTGATGCTGTTGTATTGTATCTGTTGGACAACCACAATGTCACACTGACATCCACTAACGTGGAGTATATATTGTAGAATGAGTGTTGGGTGTTAGCTGCTGTGCCACTACTGTGGCCGCGGGTTTAGATGTGCACACCTGCAGTGCCCTTATGTAATACGTTGAGCTTCTGAAAAGGATACATGTTCCGACACCGAGACGAAAGCAACGGTTCAACAGTTCAGCCTCAAAGCGCTGCGCCAGATCTCTCACCAACTAGCTACGTGTCATATTCGAAAACGGAAGAGGCAGGGGTTGGCCGGTCATCTTGGAGTCGATTATGTATCCGGGCACAACCTGGGTGGCTGCCTCAGGCAAAAAACCAAATCAAGCACCAAATTAATTATTGTACAGAGCATGAGATCTGTTTTGCGCGCCTTCGGGGACGGATTTCTTTGGTGGTTGGGTCCTGTCAGCTGTGGCCACGTCTGCTTTCTCTTGCCACCTACATGAGCGAACACCACGCGCGACTCGACGACGACACAGAGACTACAGACGCCGCGCCACTCGCCACGCTGACATCGCCTCTTCCGCCGCCCTTGCCACAGTTTGTGCTCGACACGCTCGATCCTCGAAACTTCGAATTCGACCACGCGGACGCGGGCTGGGATCCACACGACGGCGAGGGCGAGGGCGATGATGACGAGGGGTACTCGACGCCCAACGACGACGATGTGGACGAGGAGGTGTACGGGTCGGATGGGATCGAGGACGGATATGCGATGTTGGACTACGACGATGTGGGAGGTGGGACGGGTGCGCAGGCCGGGCAGGACTTGACAAAGAGACTGAATAGGGCGAAAAACGAAGGGAGTGCTGCGGGGATGGTGGGTGGGAGGGCCGGTGTAGGTGGGGCTGGGAGGATTGCGGTAAAGGATAAGGCCGTAGGAGCTCAGGCAGCAGCGCGGCATGACGCAAGGGAGAGAAATTACGAATCGCTGGTCAAGAAGTACGGCGCGAGACTGCGTATGGGTGGTACGTCTCTTTTGTCTCTCTTCTCGTTTCGTTCTTCTCACATCTCCGACTCTCAACTCCCTACCACCGCCACCACCACCACCAAAAGACGACCTCCCCTCCCCATCATCCACATCATCTACCGCCCAATCCGTCCCCGGCTCACTCTCCCTCCATGACCAACGCGCCTCCGCAGCCGCCTCCAGTCGAAAACGTGACCGTGCGGACCGCGCAACGGTCGAGGGAGTGCTCGACAAGAGGACACGGGCCGTGTTGCTCAAGTTGGTCGGGGCGGGGGTCGTGGATGTGGTGGAGGGGTGTGTTAGTACGGGGAAGGAGGTGAGCACTCCGCGAGGTCTGGAGTGCGAAGCACGAAAGACCGAGCGGTCCGACCTGAGCGACCTGAGCGAGCAGAGCGAGCGGAGCGAGTGTGTCCGCCGAAGGCGAATTGACCCGCGAAGCGGTACATACTCTCGTGGAGCGGTATCAAGGCGTCCGCCGGAGGCGGTTTTGTTCCATCCCTTCATTTCGTTGTATCTTCATTCTACCCTTCTTTCCTTCTTTGCATCGTCATACCACCATCTTAGGCAAACGTCTACCACGCCCTCGCACCTCCCACCACCACCCCTTCCCCCACCCACCTCGCCCTAAAAATCTACCGCACGTCGGTCCTCTCCTTCCGGGACCGCGACCGGTACGTTACTGGCGAGCACCGATTCCGTAACGGGTACGCCAAGGGCAACGCGCGCAAGATGGTGACGATGTGGGCCGAGAAGGAGGCAAGGAATCTGCAGAGGCTCGCGAGGGGGGGTGTCAAGTGTCCCGGTGGTGTGAGTGTGAGAGGCAATGTGGTGGTGATGCAGTTGGTGGGCGTGGGTGAGAGGTGGGTTTTGGACGGGGGTTTGGGGGAGGGTGGCAGAGTGCTGGAATTGCGGACGGGTGAAACGAGAAGTGTCCTCGTGTCGAGAAAGAGCGATGGTACAACATGGCGAGGGAATGGTACTCTTTTGGAACCCTTTGTCTCGTCTTGCTCCTCCCCCTTGGTACTCATGCTCACCCAACACCCAATATTGATGTACTGAAACAACAGCCCCGCCCCCCGTCTCAAAGACGCCCCGCTCACACCACGCGAGTACCGCGCGTGCTACACGGACCTGCTCAAGACCGTGTGGAAGATGTATAACCGCTGCGCGCTCGTGCATGCGGATTTGAGCGAGTATAATATCTTGTGCGTTGTTCTTCGTCTATGCTTTTTTTCGTTTCCTCTTCTTCGTCGCTAATGCAATTGCGATGCCTTTCCCAATAATCGTCCAACCCAACCCCCTCTCCCCCCCCTTCCGACCCCACAAAGGTACCACGACGCCCACCCCTACATCATCGACGTATCGCAGTCCGTGGCGCCGGACCACCCTCACGCACTGGAGTTTCTGAGACGGGATTGTGCCAACGTGGTGGCGTTTTTCGGGCCGAGGTGTGTCGGCGCGGAGGATGAGGCCGAGGCGGAGGGGGAGGCGGAGGGGGAGGTAGAAGGTGGAGAGGGTGCGGATGCTGGCGAGGCTGGCGAGAGTGGAGAGGGAGAGGATCACGAGGAAAGTGAGCGGAAGGAATCGGCATGGCGCGTCATGACCCCGCGCGAAATGTTCGAGTTTGTCGTCTCGGGCATCTCGGTCCTGCGGGACGAGCTTGGTGGGACCTACCTCGCCGATCCTGCTCCTACGACGGGAGCGGGTGGCACTGGTGCGGGTACTGATAAGGATGATGAGGAGGTGGAGGGGAAGGCAAGGTGGGAAGTGGAGGAGCAGGTGTTGGATGCGTGGTTGGATAAGGTGCGCGACTTTGCGTTCCTTTTGCTCTTTCGTGACACGAAACCCCACACCTCGGACCCACAAAGTTCCACTCCGCCCCACCCACGGCACCGACGACCGACCAAACCATCGCCGACCAAGTCTTCATGCAATCCTTCATCCCGCGCACGCTGAATGAAGTACGCCACGTGGAGCGGGACGCCGAGAAGGTGGTCAGGGGTGAGGGTGGGGATGTGAGTGTTTCAAGAGTGTGGGGAAGCGAGGAGTGGGGAGTACGTTGACACTCTCGCCCCACCAATAGTTGATTTATAGCAAGATTGCACGTGTGCATCACGAGCCTGGACCACGGGGTCCCACTGCTGCTGCGGTAGCGGCCGGCGGGAAGCAAGATGTGCGTCCGGCCGCGGAGGCGAATGGGAAGGCGTCGAGAAGCCGTGCGGGTAAAGGCGATCGGGAGGACGAGGAGTCGGACGTGTCGGATTTTGGATCTGAGTCGGAATCGGAGTCTGGATCTGGGTCGGGTGAGGACGGCGAGGACGGTGCGCCGCGGTCTCGGTTAAAGAAGCACGAAGATAAAGAAAGCAAAAAGGTGAGCTCCTCTGAACTGCCAACGCGTCACGACATCGTGCTGATGAAGCTTACGACGCGGAAATGCTGATGTAGGAGCGAAAGCAGGCCTTCAAGGAAGCCAAGCGCGAGAAGCGGAAGCAGAAAGTACCCAAGGCGGAGAAGAAGAAGAAAGAGAAGGCGAGGACGGAGGGGAGGAAGGGACGGTAACGAGTGGGAAGTGGGACGTGGGGTGTGCCATGTTGGTCGAACAAGTTGGTTAGGTGGAATGGATTTTGTGGATGAGAGCGTTGAAATCCTATTATAGTCCTTGGGAACATTTTAATGGAGGTTTATGAGCATGTAATAAAATTTAAAAACACATTTCATCCTGCATTGAGAGCACTGATCAAGCACTTGCCATTCCCAGCCATACGAAAAGGAATTCAGCGGTTGTGTGAAAACTCTACTTAAATTCATGCAGATCCAAAACAATGCATCTATAACCAATTCGCCGCAAACGTTACATCAACCCAAACGTTGATCGCGCCTTATGACAAGCGACCGACCGACCCTCCGTCCACCTCCAACCAACCCCGCAGCCATGCCAATAGCCATCAGCCCTCTCCACCCCATCTAGTTGGTCCTAGGCCTGAGCCTGATCGGAAGCCCATCGGGCCGGGCGATCTGGTACGTCCCGTAATCGAGTCCTGGAATGACCTTGGTGGCGTCGAACGCGGGGACGAGATCGAAGCGGCGGAAGAGGAGAGAGATGATGATAAGCATTTCTGGTGGGTGAGCGCGGTTGGTGTGAGAGTGGCCAACTACAGTGGATGCTCAGGTGGACTTGCCGTTCCACGCAAAGTTTCGGCCGACGCAATCCCTGCAGTTGCGAAGAAAGCAGTGCATGAGAATCGATAAAATTTTGCATCTGCAGACCATACAAGCTCACCTAGGGCCCAACGAGAAGGGCATAAACGCCTGTCGGTTGCACAGCACGGGATGTCCCCAGTGACCGTCTTCGCCGCAAGAACGCATTGCAATTTCGACGGGCTTGTCGGCGTCGTATCCGAAAACTTCCGAGTCCTGGTACGCCTTGCCCGAGCTGTTAGGCCATCGTTCCGGGTAGAGCACGTCTGGGCGAAGCCACACAGGGTACGGAGAGAAAGGAAAAGGGGAAGAGGAGTCAGGCACGGTCCCTTTGTTGACTGTTGGTTGCTGTGCACAAAATCACTGCAACTCACGCTTGGGACTCGCGGGACTCGTATGCACTGTCCCAATCACCCCATAAGTCATTGTTTTCGCCGGCACGGTGATTTTCTTCGGATTGCCTTGGTCATCCCTGATACTGAGCACCGTGTCTTGTCGTCTCGTCCAAACTCCCTCAAAATTTGATTCACAATGGGCCTCAACCTGAGGGACTCGTGAAGAACGGCGTCCGAGTAGGGCAGGTTCTTCAACTTTTTGAGAGGCAGGGGCTGCATAGGGTCTCCGGGAAAGGCCTCGTCCAGCTCCTTGCGAAGATTGCGAGCCAAGTTCGGATGCTTCATCATGAGCGCCAAAGCCCACGACATAGTGTTCACCGTCGTCTCCGATCCGGCCAGGAGCATGATCCACACCATGCTGATCTCGTCGTCATCGTCGTAGTTGCCTTTATCGCCCTGGTTGGCGATCCGCTGAAGGATATCCTCCAACCGAGATCCTGTGCGCTTATTCTCGCTGTGGCGCTAGGTGAGACTCGCTTTGGCGAAACTCACTTGGTAAATGGTACTCCCGCAGGTGTTTCATGAAGATGTGTTCGTAGAGCGAATTTCCAAAGGGGAGTGACCAATGACTTTTTGGATTGTGGCGGTTTATCCGTCAAGCGCTCAAGACAGCGCAAAATCTGAAGCCACAGCGGGTGTTAAGATATTGCGTTCAACAATATAGCGATGGTCAGTCTTCTCTGGAGAGATCATTTGATCCGCGACCTCCCATTGTGATCCGCAAAAAATGGTAACAGTTTTGCAGGTTACTTACTTTGAGACATGAAAACCAGAATATATAGGAAGCTCAGGAGGCGCAGGACATTTTTCACCTACAAGGAACATATTTACTAAGCAACCGTGCTCGCGATCATTTGATTTGGCACAGGTAAGACCTACGGCGAAGTGCAAGACAGTCCGAAATCATACATGATTCATATTCTCTATGAATTCTATCCACTCTTCCCCTCTCGAGTTATTCGCCGCTGCTTGACATCCCAGTTGTAAACTCGAGCGATGTCTGGAAGTAAAGTAGTCAGAGTAGTGAGCCAACATTTCAAAACGAAAAAGTCGATCATCCGCGGTTCTCTCCATTCTGCTGTCCCGGAGTGTTACGGGAGCAGGACTGCGGATCATATACTCACTAACTTCCATTGTCGTGATTTGCTCTCGCAAGAACTCCAGGTCCTCGATAGTGACTTTGAGAGAGTTCTGGGCCGTCGAAAGTTTCTCGTTCAGCAGGGTGTGCGCCTCCGTGACGGGGTACTCCACCATCAGGTTCGCCTGCAGGTGGCATGAAGAGAAATGTCCAGGACCGTAACGACGGTGCCTTTGCAAGGGATGGAATCCGCAACTCACGCCGAGCCACAGGTACACAACCTCACTCTTTGAGATTTTTGCGTGGGCCCATAGCGTGTCGTTCAGCTCGTAGGTCACGTCGAGGGGTTCGTCTGGTGACGGTGCGTCCTCTTCTTCCGGGTCCGCGTTGTGGTTCGGGGAGCTCCGCGCCTGAAGGAAGTCGACCATTTCCAGAGTTTTCTTCAGTTCGGGGATTTTATCGTCCAGAGACCGCCGCTTGCGGACCAATTGGTCCTCCATGAACTTAAACTTCCTTTTGGCGATGTCCCGCAATGAAAAGCTTCAGCCATGCCACGAAAACGAAAGGCGGAGCGCTCACTCACTCGATCATTTCGGCAAACTTGCGCAGAGTGGGTTCCACCTCCTCTTGCGAGTGGACGAACTCCTCAACTTTTGACTGTCAAACGGAAGGGAATTCGTGGCACAGCTGAGCAATCAGGACCGGTCCACTAACGTAGCAGGAAGAAACTCACGACGAAAGGCGCCTGCGGGATTCCGCGAGGATTCGATTGAAGCTCTGTCATTCGATTCAGTGAATGTTTGCTGTGGTCATATTCACCCAAACCGCAGGCAAGGCAGCGCTGCCCTGACTTTCGATACTTTTTTTAATGTTGGGAGGACGTATCTATGGTAGTACGCGTTGCCATTCCAGCCTAAATCAACAGACAGTGTGTATCTTCCAGAACTACATAATAAAAATACTTGGAGTTTCACGTGGACAGCCCTGTAGTCTTCTTAGTCACGACCGCTGGTCCCATTTCTGAGTACTCATACTTGCTAATCCAGCACCTGTCCTGAGGTGGACTGATTTAAACAGCTCGTCCAGTTAGCGCTGCGCCCACGTAGAAGAGAGCATGTGGTGCCTTCTCGAATAGAGGCATGTATTCAGGGAGGCGGACGTATCTCAGTTCCCGCGGTTGATAGTCTCCAAGTGTCTCGGAGGCAAGGAATAGGATTTCAGGAGCACGTCCAGACGAGTTCGAAGCCCTTCAATCGCGCAGTGGGGGGTGAAATCAGGAGAGGCCAGCGACATCGAACCTTGCTCTGTGTGTCTTACCGTCAAATTTGGAAGAGGAATGGGTTGTCGAAGGTAATCTGCCGACCAAACAGTTTATCCGTCACCCACTCGAACCGCCATGATCATTCTGAAATCGACGCTCAATGTCATCGACAATAGCGGTGCTCGTCTCGTGGAGTGCGTCAACGTCAGTGTCGGGGTATCGGGCATACGAAACCACTTGGTGTCGCTCGAAAAACTTTTTGACTCACCCCCGCCACACTCCCCATCGTCAGGTCTTGAAGAACAAGCGATGGGCTTCTGTAGGCGATGAGATTGTAGTCGTGGTCAAGAAGGCGAGACCCGTGTCCGCTCTCGGTGCCACGCAATCGTCGGCAGCATCCAACATTGGAAAAGTGAAGAAGGGGGACGTGAGGTGAGTCTTGGACCCCGAGACACCGGTCTCATCCCAATGCAGAGGAAGTTGGCGTGGCGTCGGACACCAGAATGTGCGCATATCTTGGTACGACGCGGAGTGGGGGTATTTTCAAATGGAACAAAACGTTTTACGCATGCGATGGACCTGCGGGCACTGTGTGGACTGGGCTTAAACTGCTCTGACGGCCTCTCTATAATTGATTTCTGCGCTCTTGTCGAAATTCTTCGTCCTCTCCTCGTGCTCAACGAAATATTCTCCCGTCCCCGCTTCCACGTCAATTACCCGATACCACTCAAAGCCGAGCCATTGTCGTACGAACACGGAAGGAAATTCGTCGTCAGGACGGGACGTATTGCCGATTCGACGACAACGCCGCTGTGAGTGGACGGCTTTGAATGTTGACGCTCTCATTCTTGAGCCAACGGAGTTGAAACCATCTAAGGTGCTCATCAACAAACAAGGACAGCCTGTAGGCAACCGCATCCTCGGCGTCATCGCAGCTGAAGTCCGAGCGAAAGGACATACAAAACTCGCCGCTCTGGCGCCCAAATTGCAATGAATTTTAAATTTCCGAACAGAAAATGTAAATAAATATTCCGAGAGCGCTCTGGTCCATTTGACAGAACTGTTGGAAAATCGCCTCAGTTCACGAAGCAAAACCCCAAAAGGAAGACTGCACCCGTCTTCCAAATATCTCGATTCTTCAGCTGCGTGGGTCTCCATCAATCTCAAGCCGGGACTACCTCCCGCTTGATGTAACCACCATCCTGCACATGCTCGACACGTTTGTGTCGCTGCGCGAAGCGAGATTTGTCGGATGCCTCCCGTCGGGAAGGTCGTTCGTTGACAATGTGGATCCGGATCGCGTTGCAATGTGGGCGGAACGGGGCCTGCGATTTCTGGACCTTTCCGACAGCGCGAAGACCACAGAAAGCAACGCGAAGGGACCCGTGAGGGGGGAACAACCGCAGGTCCCTCTTGCATGGAACTGTGTTTTCATCGAACCACCTTTGAGGCAGTATCGTGACTGGGTGCACCATCTCCCCGATTACTCGCCTATCCACTCTTATGCAATGACTGCGACGAGGCGGCAGTGAGCTCGTGGGCTGTTCGTTCTCCATGCTATTTCTGCCAGATTGATGAGGTGAGCCTCCATTGTGAGATAGATGATGCGGACAGCGACACAGAAGACAATCACAGGAATGACACTCATTTAAAGTTCTGCGATTTTTGCAGAGTCACGCGCATTCAATCTTGTCAGCCTTGTCGCCTCGCAGCAGGCTGGATTCGATGCTCTATGTGGGGACATTGTGAAGGCGATTGCAGCATCTTGTGCATCAAACCATGTGGCGCGTGTGGAGAACCTGCCTTCATATGTCCAGATCACCCCAATTGCGAGTGTGATCTGCGTTGCTCCAAACGTAACAAGTTAGAGCTTTGTGGCTTGTGTTACGCATCACCCTTCTGTACTTACTGCTTCCCCGAACACCCTGAAATGGAGCCTATCGTGGTGTGTGTCAGATGTAATCACACCGCATGCGCGAACTGTGTCACCAAGCTTGGAAATGAGGCATGCCGAAAATCGATGTGCTGGGAATGCCACGGTTTATGCATCGGGGATGGTACATGAATCAAGGATCAGACGTATTTACAGGAGATGCATTGACGTGGATCGAAACGTTCGCATTCGGCATCGTTTCAGGTTTGAGGTCGACGGATATGTATGTATGTTACTAATCGCATAGACTACGAGAAAAGAACGATGATGTGATCTGAACGACAAGACGTGTTCTGTTTGGTTTGAGAAAAAGTTTATGGCCGAAAGAAGCCACGTCACGCAGCACCCGCAACCTATAGATGTTGCCAATCAACAAGCATATAAATTGACAGGAGCCATTCATCCATCTGATGTTTCAAGTTTGATTCAAAGAAAAGCAGTATATCGAGACATAGGAGGGTTTGGTGCTGGCAAAAGATTGGCGCAGTTTCCGTGCCGCACGTGGCACAGCCTTTGCCAACAATTTCCTGCCTTTCAAATACCGTCCATCACCTTCCACCGCATCCATTCAGCGACCCCGACCCCATCATGCGGAAAGCACGACAACAACGACTTCCCGTGATTCTTTCTTTCGCCCTCCAGCTCGCGGTGTGCGCGTTGCTGCTGTTCAGTGGAGCACAGGCAGATGAGAAGTCAAAGATAAGTGGGCCTGTCATCGGTACGTGGGCGGATACAGTTGCAGTCTATCGATGTGATACCGAGGAGCGTCTGATTCCATACTCGCTCGCCCCTTTCACAGGTATTGACTTGGGAACGACGTACAGCTGTGTCGGTGAGTCTATCGAAGAGACCGTGAACCTCTTTCAGACGACTCAAGCTTCTAATTTGATTACTGCGACCAGGTGTATATCAGAACGGGAAGGTGGAAATCCTTACGAACGATCTTGGCCACCGTATCAGTACGTGTGTTGTCGTTTTCATTGCCAACAAACCACTCGCCTAACCACCAAAAACTCCTCCAACAGCTCCATCCTGGGTTGCCTTTACCGACGAGGAACGTCTCGTCGGCGATGCGGCCAAGAATCAGGCCCCCGCGAACCCCACCAACACGATCTTCGACGCCAAACGTCTCATCGGGCGCAACTTTGACGACAAGACCGTGCAGCAAGATCTCAAGCACTTCCCGTTTAAAGTCGTCAGTAAAGGGAACAAGCCCCTCATCACTGTCAAGGTGAAGGGCGAGGACAAGACCTTTGCGCCCGAGGAAGTGTCTGCGATGGTCCTGCAGAAGATGAAAGAGATTGCGGAGTCGTATTTGGGCAAGAAAGTGACGCATGCGGTGAGTGGTCTATCTTTGGGCGTGTTTGGGAGTTCTGTTCTCTTAATGTTCTCCGGCATCCGTTAAGGTCGTGACCGTTCCGGCGTACTTCACCGACGCTCAACGTCAAGCGACAAAAGATGCTGGAACAATCGCTGGGCTCACAGGTGAGATTCTAATTTAACCTTCGCGCTCCTCGAATGCCGGCTCATTATGGGTTCCTATGTAGTCGAGCGTATCATCAACGAACCCACCGCCGCTGCGATCGCTTACGGATTGGACAAGACTGGCGGAGAGCGTAACAGTGAGTCATTGGGTACCTTCACACCATTCCAGTTAAAATTTAATTACCTATTACACTTGCACTTGCATCGAAGTTCTCGTGTTCGACTTGGGTGGTGGAACCTTCGATGTGTCGCTTCTGAGCATTGAAGACGGAGTGTTTGAAGTACTCGCGACCGCCGGTGATACCCACCTTGGAGGTGAAGATTTCGACCAGAGGGTTGTTGATCACTTGGCGAAGGAGGTGCGCACGAAGATGTTTCCACACTATCCATTATTCTGTACTCATGACTCACACTTCACTTCAGTTCAAACGCAAAACCAAGAAGGACCCCACGAAGGATCTTCGCGCCATGGGAAAACTCAAGCGTGAGGCCGAGAAGGCCAAGCGCGCTCTGTCCAACCAGATGTCCGTCCGCATCGAAGTCGAATCGTTGTACGACGGTCAAGACCTTTCGGAGACTCTCACCCGCGCCAAATTCGAGGAGCTGAACATGGACCTGTTCCGCAAGACCATCAAGCCTGTCGAGCAGGTTATGAAGGATGCCGGGTTGGGCAAGCACGAGATTCACGATATCGTTCTGGTTGGAGGGTCCACGCGTATCCCGAAGGTCGTTCAGCTCTTGGAAGATTTCTTCAATGGCAAAAAGGCAAGCAAGGGTATTAACCCCGATGAAGCCGTCGGTGAGTACCGAAAGAAGGTTCAATGTCGCTGCTCGAGATGTATCTCACGCATTTGCTCACGTCAGCTTACGGAGCCGCAGTTCAAGGTGGCATCCTCGCGGGCGAGGATAAGGAAACCTTGGGTGGAGTGGTTCTCCTCGACGTGTGCCCACTCACTCTTGGTATCGAAACTACCGGAGGTGTAATGGCGAAGTGAGTGCAGTATTTTGGTTCCGTAACGTCCGATTTCTCACTTGTGGTCGTGCAGAATCATTCCCCGCAACACGCAAATCCCCACCAAGAAGTCTCAAATCTTCTCGACCGCCGCGGACAACCAGCCCTCGGTGTTGATTCAAGTGTTCGAGGGTGAGCGTCCAATGACCAAGGACAACCACCATCTCGGTACGTTGTGATGTGCTCCTCAAATCTGGTCTCGCCTCTGCTCACCAAATTTCAAATTCAGGTAAATTCGAGCTTTCGGGAATTCCACCATCCCCTCGCGGTGTTCCTCAGATCGAGGTCACCTTCGAGATTGATGTGAACGGTATCCTGCGCGTCACTGCGCACGACAAGGGAACCGGTAAGCAGGAATCCATTCAGATCAAGAACGACAAGGGTCGATTATCCGAGGAGGAAATCGACCGGATGGTTCGGGAGGCCGAACAGTTTGCCGAGGAGGACAAGGCGGTGAAAGAGCGGATTGAGGCCAAGAACGCTCTCGAAAACTACCTCTACACCCTCAAAAACCAACTTTCGGAGGACTTGGGCAAGAAACTGGATGAGGACGACAAGAAGACCATCTCCGACATCGTGAAGGAGAAGCTTGATTGGTTGGACTCTAATGGCGCGTCCGCGACCAAGGAAGACTTGGAAGAGCAGAAAACCGAGGTTGAGACGGTTGTTAACCCAATTGTTCAGAAACTCTACGGCGCTGGTGGAGCGCCTGACGGCGACAGTGAAGAGGAACCTCACTCGCACGGTAAGCTTCCATTTAACTGCCGATTTGCCGTAATGTTTTGTTTATTAAGCAACCCTCTATCTCCATTTCCAGACGAACTGTAGACTTTGTACCTGAACTCTAATTCTTTATATGTACATTTGCATCTCCAATATGAATCGTACCACATCGACACCTTGGACTGACCATGTTATTTTCCATTGCCCAAGGTTAACTTATTGATTATTCCTGCTGCAATTGTCACACCATCATGCCGCAGTGTAAACCGTCCGAGCTCCTTCGAGTCCTTGAACGACTCCACGCACATTGGTCGATCCACTTTCACTTCCACCGTCGCCATTGCGTTCTTGGGTATACGCCTTGGCTTCTTCTGCCCAGTCTCCCCTGTTGCTTTGTCCACGACGGCGACGAGCTTTGATATTGTCGCCTGTTCAGATGAACTTTGGTGATGAAGTATGGTGCGGAACCCCGCTGTAATGGGTATGGGCGTATCGAACACGACAATCTGTGCCAGAAACTTGGAGACGACAGGAACAGGGTTCACAGCATCACACAGAACGTGTCCGACGCTAATTTCGTCGCATCGAGGAGTTTAGCAAGTGCGAAGCGTTCGTAACAGACAACATGCAACTCATACCTCAGTTGAGTCAAATCGACGCCCGACAAACTAAGTACGACGTTATCTCCCGCCGCCGCCCAATCCACAGTTTCTTCCCCGACATTAATCGCTATAGATACAAGCAATTAGCGAGGCGTTTCACATTTATAAAACCATCAAGACCACCCGCATTTGACCGTCGTGTGTGCATTGTTTGGCATACCCAAAACCGGTTGGCCCACTTGGACATGTCCCGACAGAATCCGGCCCGTCACGAATACGGCGGATCCAAACGAGCTCTTGAACACGTCCACAATAGAGAGGCGGAATGGCTTATCCACCGGTCGCGGGGGAATATCAAAGCGGTTCAAAAGCTCCAAGAATGTTGGCCCGGTGTACCAGGAGGAGAGAACGGGATTGGTTCGGGTTTGAACGTTTTCGCCGGTGTAACCTTTGCATTAAGAATGCTGTTATTGCGAAAACCCTTTTTCCAGGCGCCAACTAATCCTCTACTCACCGCTACAAGGGACGAAGGAGATCCTTGACTTAGCGAACCCAGCCTGAATCAAGAACGGTTCGAGCACCTTCACAACATGTTCGTACCGATCTTGAGACCACTCTTCCTAACAACAGGAGCAGTCTCAGCATCATGACCGTGTTTCACCTTCTGCATATGTGTACCCACCGCATCGAGTTTGTTAACGCACACCAGGATCTGCGACACGCCCAAACTTCGCACCAGCAAGACATGCTCCCTCGTCTGCCCGCCCTGCTGGAAACCCGTTTCGAATTCGCCCCGGATAGCGTCCACGACAAGAACAGCTACATCTGCCTGTAGCAAACTCCATTCAATCTGGGACTGAGCTTGAAACCCAACCCTTCCCACGAACCCACCTGAGCCGCCCCAGACAACATTTTAGGGACAAAATCCTTGTGCCCCGGCGCGTCCAACAGGGTAAATCTTCTCCGCTCCGTCTCGAACCCACGCACGGCAACGTCCGTTGTTACGCCCCGCGCCCGCTCTTCCCCGTCCTCATCAAGCACCCAGGCGTACGCAAACGATGATTTTCCTGCGAGCGAAGAGTCGCGGGTATGTTTTTGGAAGGTTTTAGGGTCCACTTCACCGCTGTTTGGTGGGTCAAGTCTGGGGCGGCTCAACTTTAAAGTCAATCACAAGAAATGGGACTCACGTAAGCACCAACACATGTCCCATCAACGTCGACTTCCCCGCATCCACATGTCCCACAACAACGACCGACAAGTGGTCCTTATGGTTTTTATCGGTGCTCCGTTTGGCCAGTTCCTTGGGGACGTCCAGGCGGCGAAATGATTTGGCAGGTGGTGGGGCGGGTTGGGGGGAGGGCTGATCTGGAGTAGACTTAACTGCAGACACTGCTAAGGAGGGTACCGGGTTGTGTTGCGGGGCAGAGCGGGTTTGAAGACCCATGGCGGCAAGGTCCGAAGCAAGAGGGTCGTCCGAGGAGTTTTGCTGGTTTTTTGACACCGCAGGCGCTTTGAAGGAAGAGGGTTTGGCATGGGCGGTGTTCCCTTTCACTGGAACAGGCTCCGTTGCAGAAGGAGCGGTTGGTCGAGGTGGCGCGTGCTGTACCGGTTTAATTGTGGTCGCTATAAGCGAGCAAAAGAAGAGCGTAATGAGTCCCAACTCCTTCTCAAACCCCCGCCACCATCATCTAACCGACCGCCTCCAATGGCGACCGTTTTCCTCGTTCCCGTCCTGGCGGCCTCCACGACGTTGTCCCTGCTCAGTTCCGTAAATTCAAACACCTTGATGCCATCTGGAAGCTCTGTGAGTCCCGCGACGGGAGCGACGACCACCGAGTGCAGGAGCGAGTGAGGTAGGGGAGTGGGTGAAGTGGGTTCGGAGAGGAAAAGGGCGAAGGGGGACGCGGAGGTGAGGAGGGGTGCTGAGTCAAGAAGAGTGGACGTAGAGGCGGTGGGAATGGGGTCCGGGTTGGGAAGGCGTTGTGAGGTGGGAGGTACCGTTCGTCCAAGGTTTTTAGCAGGGCCAATGGCAGGAAGGGAAACGGCAGGGGACCCAGAACCGCCGAGTGCTCCTTTCGCAGCTGCAATTTCCTTCAGTGATTGGCCGGTGGCAGCAGCACCCGCGCCGAGCTTCAGGCCACCTGGGCCGATGTTGATGCTCGGTTTGCCACCTCGACCCAGCGACGACCCAGAGAGGGGTTGTGCAGGAGCGAGAAGCGGTGATTTTCCAATGGGCGCAAGGAGGGATTGCCCAAGAGGTCGAGGAGCGAGGAGGTTCGGTTTCGCGGGTGGGAGGAGTAAGTGTTTTGTTGGTGCGAGTGATGGAAATGGTGTGGAAGTGGGTGCTTGACGAGTGTCGCGTGTGAAGAAAGAAGGATGAAGGCACTTCGTTGAAGTCGTCAAAGTCCTATGCGTGGGAGGTCGGTCCCTTCCGCTCTGAAGAAGCGCCATTTTGTGCCAGAGTTGCCACTTCTCCCCCTTCACCGGTATCAACCCCATTGGTCGTGCATTCCACCACTGCCCGCTCACTTTCACCAGCTATGCTCACCTTTCGTAACCGCGGGAAACGGTGTTCGAGCAGGTTGTGGCACTTTTTTCTTCTCACTGGAATGTTGGTCGAGAAGATCGTTCACCGCAGCATCGACGTCCCAGTCATGAGTTTCCAGTGCATGTCGAATTGTGTAGTCTGATGCGTGAAAGCCAAGGACTGCCTTCACATCCCGGATGGCTGCAGAGTTCAAGAAATAGTAGTTGGTTGAACTCGCCCACACCGACACTGCGAGTAATCCGAAACGCACCTTGCTGCGCTTCCCGCTCATACTGGTCATCGTCATCGTCTTCTTCGAAGAAGTCGTCGTCGTCGTCGTACGCTGCCCAACGTTCGAGTTGCGATCGATCGAGTCAAACACGCATGCATGACGCCGGGTCGTCCTCCACTGCTCCACGTAAACTGCTCACCGCCAGACTTGATTTCGCTTTTCAGCAAGCGATGCCGAGACATGGGAAATGGAAACGATTTCTCTCGTCTGGATTCAACGATTTGGATGCAATTCTGGACCAAAGTTTTTTCCGAAAATCGAAAGCCCGTATCACCGTGGAAAGAATCGATTCACCTTCCATTGCTACCTGACCGACTGTTCGCGCCTAGCACTGAGAAAAACGCGTACTGTCTACCAATTGGTATGTACAGGTTCCCCACTTACCGCGGTGTCCTTATGTACCTTGCCTCAAGCCTGCCACACCTTTTCCAGTTCCTTTCGTTTGCGCTCCCTAACTCCTTTCATCATCGGTTGGAAGTGAACTTGCGGATTAATGTTGACTGTCGCCAAGCCGGTCAAGCCTCTCGAGGATTACCCTTGGTTTCTAAGATCAGAAGTGGTCAAGTGTCCTGACATCCAGATTGGCAAAGGGGGTTACAGCAAAGTTTATCTGGGAGAACTCCGCGGTATGTCTCGCGCGGCCGTCAAGATCTTAAACCCACAGGAATGTAGTCCCGGCATCTCTTTAAACAGGGAAACGTTCATCCGTGAAATCGAGACATGGTGGAGGATGAAAAGCCACCCGAACGTTTGTCCAGTCTACTCTGCCGGAATTATGACCTGGAAATGGGACGGAAGGGAGTCTGAATGCTTCTTTATCGCAGCGAAGTATATGAAGAATGGAAACTGCACAGAATACGCCAAGGGCAAGCCTCTCGAAGTCAAACTGAAACTTGCAGGTATGCTGTCTGTTTTTGTTGGGAGTTCACGATGACACTCATACTTCCGATCATGCATCCACAGCTCCGCGAGGTGGCAGTTGGAATAGCACATCTCCACGAGCAGAACTTCGTTCACGCAGATTTGAAGCCCGACAACACGTTAGTTGATGATAGCGGATGTGCACTTGTCGTTGACTTCGGCGCCGCGAAGACGGATAACTTTGATGAGACGATTGGCAATCGCGCTGGAACGTTGTCATACATAACCCCGGAACGATTTGAGGAGGGCGCTGTTACAAGGGAAGCTGGAGATATCTTTGCGTTTGCGATATCCATGTACTCGGTGAGATTGAAAATGATTATTGGTTCTCAATGCAAACTCATCTCAGACAACTTTTCGAGACAGATATTTTCTGAAGGGCGGTCATATGGTAGCAAGATACCAGTCAGGTACTGGATGCCATTGGCAAGGGGGAACGTCCCGATATATCGCGCTTGAGACGTATTCCGGAGGAGGCCTTGAATCTTTGCGTGAGTGGCAAGGACGATGCTATTTGCCTGATCAACTAATGAATCTCGTGCGAAGGGTAACCTACAGTGCTAGCGAGAGCAACCAATCGCAGAGTCAGAGTGGGTATAACATGCTTTGATTTTCTTTGGTTTCTCTTCATCTCATTCTCATACCTTGCAACGTCATTCTGTTGTCTATGTACCATTTTACAGACGAAAGTACACCAAAGCAGAATTGGTTTTCCGACGAATCCATTGTCGAGGAGTTCCAGAACTCGCCACTGGACCACGAGTGCTATGCAAATCTCGTAAGCTGGACACTTCGCGCAATGTAGGGATTAAGTCATTTCTTCAGTGTGAACAAGTGTATGCTGACCTGGTGTACCACACATTACAATTGTCTTGCACAGTCAAAGTTACACCCCAAGTGATAGGAAGGAGCTCCAACTACACGTGGGTGATGAAGGTGAGTGAACATGGTTTGCGAATGTTGCAATGTCTTCAGGAATATTCTTGCTTTGCAGTGGTTTTGAAGAATTGGGGCAACAAAGAAGCAAGTTCCTCGGGAGAAATCTCAGAACAAACAAGCTTGCCTCGATTCCATCACCTGTTGGAATGCTGGACCTTATCATACCCACTGCGCTTCTCCCTTATTCCCTGAACAAGAGCTTTCACATTTTCATGGAGAGTTTGTGTACCTTTCACCTTTGACCAACAAGATGACTCCTGTACTAACTTGACATCTGAGCTTAGAGGTTTGCTTAACTGACAGCGACATCGAAAAAATGGAGGAAATTCTCACCGGACGTTCTGATGTAACGCATCTATGGATGAGAAGTGAGATATTCTTCCCTTTCCATATTGACTCAGACTCAACCATCTCGTGATACAAGGTATAGACTTGGCGCCAATGCTCGAACGTTTGGCACCACTGCTAGCTGACTGTACAGATCTGATGACTTTCGACATCTCTAGTGCGACCATTTTCAGATGGGTGTGTTTGAAAATGTCGACGCTGATAAGTTCACCCAAGAAGGAAGCAAACCAGGACCTGATGGTGCAAAATTCATTTCGGATCCTTTAAAATGCACCAATTGTTTGGAAAAACTAAATCTTGCAGGTATTGTGCATTTGCGTTACTCTCACTCACTTCAGTGCTGCGTGTACGTATCATTGAAAGTGGAGTTGCTAATGGCTTGCGGACGACTATTTAATTCAACAGATAATCCCCTTGGCAAGTCTGGGTTTGTGATTCTGGCCGAATGCCTCATTTCTTTCCAAAACCTCCAGAAACTCAATTTGAGAGGTCAGTTGGAGTCAGTTCGTACAAGGAGGAGGATTAAATATGAAACGTTTTTTTGTGTTCTTTCTGTTTAGATGTGGGACTTGTAGATGTGGGACTTGTTGCTTTTGCCGGCCCAATACAAAAGATGAAGAGTTTGATACACTTTGACCTAAGCAGTGGGTGAAAAGGCTTCAACAGGCCGTGACGTTGTTGAGTGACCTTCGTTGTCTCATTTCGGAAAATGGTTACTTGAACAGACAACTCGATTGGACCTGACGGAGCAAATGCAATTGGTGAAGTGATCAAAGGCCTCTGCAACTTCACGAAATTGTATCTCTTTGGTCAGCAAAATTGGCAGTGATGACGTATCGTGACTTGGCGACTCATTTGGCAACACATGTGCGTGAACAGGCAACTCAATTGGAGATGAAGGAGCAAAGCCGTTGGTGAAGGGCTCAAGGCCCTGATTAACTTTAAGACGTTGGATCTCTCGTGTAAGCGGAGTTGTCGGCGTTGTCATCAAGCGACCTTCCTTGTCTCATTTGGTAATATGGTTGCTTGAACAGTCAACTCAATTGGAGCTGAGGGAGCAAAGGCAATTGGCAAAGGGCTGAAGGGTCTGACAAACTTATTGACATTAGATATCTCATGGGAGCTGAACTGTGGGTGATGGCGTCAAGTGATCTTCCGTGTCTTATTTGGGCTTGATTCCATTCGTGATGACGGAGCTGGTGAAGGTCAAGGCCTTGACCAACGTCACGGCGCTGCATCTCTCGGGTGAGTTAAATTGCCAGAGATGGTGACATTTGGTGTCTCAATTGGCAATATGGTTGCTCCAACAGGGAATGAAATCGGACCCGATGGAGCACAGGTAATTGGAGAAGGGTTTAAGACCTTGACCAACTTGACGACGTTAGATCTCGCGTGTGAGCTGAATTGTCGGTGATTTTATTAAGTAACCTTCAGTGTCTCATTTGTGAACATGGGTTACTTGAACAGGGAACTCAATCCTACCCGACGGAGCAAAGGCCATCGGTGAAGGACTCAATGACCTCGCCAGCCTCATGACGTTACATCTTTTGGGTGAGCCGAATCGGTGGTGATGTCGTCGAGTGCTCTCCCTTGTCTCATCTGGGAAGTTGGTGGTTTGAACAGGAAACGCAATTGGAGATGACGAGCAAATTCCGTTGGAGAAGCGCTCAAGGGCTTGACCAACATGACGCATTTAGATCTTTGTGGTGAGCTGCATTGGTGGTGACGGCGTCAAGTGACTCAGTACTCATTTCGGAACATGGTTGCTTGAAAGACAACTCAATTGGAGATGACAGAGCAACGGCTATCAGCGAAGGGCTCAAAACAGACACCAAACTTGCGGTGTTAGATCTCTCAGGTGAGCCAAATTGTTGGTGATAGCATCGAGTCACTCATAATTTGGGGACAATGTCGAATAGACAACCCCATCAGTGACGAGGGAAAGCAGTTGTTTCGCAACACCTTCAAAATCGAAGGTCTGGATGTGTAGGCTCGGTTGAGAAATGAATTTTATTTATGTTATATTCCGCCGGGCTGAGTACATATTTGGTACAAGAAAACTGGACTGCGTCTCAGCATATTAGATAAACTCTCGGTGCCAATGAGCGTCCAGTCCTGGTTCGCCCACCCGAGTCAAAGCTTGCATTTATCGCCTTCTGCTTTACATAACTTTCTCTCACTGCATTCCACTTTTTGTCATCCAGATAAATTCCACTGGCATGCATGACATTCACATTCACGTTGAATCAATAATTTGCCATCCTCTACAATAAAATAAACAGAATAACAATAATTACATAATAGCGCGAAAGCCAAATGTTGTGCCACGTGTGAACAACGTCACGGTCCTGCCGAAATCGCCATTCTTCACGATCCATTTCCACATTACGAATGCCACTGCAGGATGGTAGTCTCCCCGTTGGCGTCCAGCGCCGAAACTATACTAACACGACTTCCTCCCGACGATCACTGCGCTATTGCTCAAATCGCGCTCTCCAGCGCCTGTTTGACCGATTGCCGGCAGATTGGTTGACGATTCACTCCCACTCCCGCCCGAGCTGTACAGACTGCCACATGAAGGCATTGAGCGAGGTGGAAGACCGTTCGCCGATGGAGCGGGGATGCTTGAAGATTTCACGATCCCCCGAAGACCTCCTCCCCCATACCGCACGGTGGTTTTTGCAGTCACGGCTACATGCGCAAAGTACTCAGAGTAGTTGACGGCAGGAAGAACGTGGCGAAGGTGCGGGTTAAAGAGCAGGACTGGGTGAGGCGTGGTGGGAGAGACATCGTAGGGGACGGAACAGGCGCCAAGGGACGCGACCGAGGGATCCCGGCTTGTTGAAAAGGAAAAAGCCGAGCGTGAAGTTGGAATGCGGGGTGAAGCAGTTCGGAGAGGTGAAGGGGAAGTGGGAGTGGTTGGTGAACGGGTCAGAATTGGTGATGACGCGTTCGTTATGTGGATTGTTTTGGCGCGGTGGAGAGGGGAAACTCTGTCGGTCCAAGAAAATTCCTTCTCCCGAGTCTTTTCACTGAGCGATGTTGCAATTCGATGTGGTTTTGGTGCAATCGGTCTCCGAACAGGGGAGGGTTCCATTCCGGGCTGTTCTGTACTGCCAGCCAAGGCTTCCTCCATTGCTCGACTGCCTCCCGAGGGACAAAAACCGCGTTGTAATGACGCAAGCGACTCGTTGCCACTTAAATCGTCGACACTCGCGTGATCGGAAACGAGCTTCCTAATCAGGTCTAATGTGGACGACACCCGGCCACCACCGTCCATGCCAAGGAGCACCCGCTGCCAATTCTGGCACGCGCGAGAAACAGCCACCAGGGCTGCAATGGTTGCCAATCCGCACAAAAGTGCCGCCAGAGCCACGAAGACCGCGACGGGGTGCATCTCCGGTTGAGGCGGGGGTTGAGTCACCGCCACGAGATCGTCGGCAGATCCGTCAGCAGATGCGGAGGAAATCATGAAGAAGGTGGCCGCCAGTGCGGGAGTGAGAAGGCGTCTGCTGCTCATCTGGTGGGCGCTCAAAGGATGAATTG
The DNA here is from genome assembly GCA_001574975.1 of Gonapodya prolifera JEL478. Classification (NCBI taxonomy): domain Eukaryota; kingdom Fungi; phylum Monoblepharomycota; class Monoblepharidomycetes; order Monoblepharidales; family Gonapodyaceae; genus Gonapodya; species Gonapodya prolifera. Next base: position 157,388 of record KQ965834.1, read on the forward strand.
AGGAGACAAATGGGTCGTGTCAAAAACGAGGGGTATGGTGAGGCGCCTGTCAACCTAGAATGGCTTTTCCGCAAAGCACTGCCCTGGCAACATAAATCAATTTTACTCTGAATGGAAGGTAGTCTCGGGGTACTGCTGATATGTGATACTACGTACATACAAGTTGACACTTCATCTCAGTACTGGTGGGGACCTTCACCAAAAGTGATTATAATGCGTCCCTTCCCAATTCCCGCAATTACTTCGTAGAAACTGCCCAGGCTGTAGAGCGCCTTTCACTTTTACTGCTCGTCTCGCCCCTCTTCCCCAATCTCTCGAACGTTTCAAGCGTCCTGCTCCCGATCAACGCGTCGGTTTCCGCTCAGACGATATCCACAATGGCTAACGACGCTAAGCAAGGGCAATAATGTAGAAGAAGGTTTTCAGCTGCGGGCAATTCGAGAGCGTGAAAGCGAGCTTGCGTCCTCCCGGGCCAACGTTGAGTTTTCATTTGGTTTGCGCGCGACAGTGACAATGGTTGCGTCATTGGCTAGAAGCTCTGATTTCAAGATATATCAAGTACATATGGTCCGAGTGGTTGAGAAGCGACGAGAGTCCGATTCGAAGGTGGGCGAGGGAAGGTTTCGTTAGCGCTTGCGATGCTGTTCAGAGAGCTTTAAACATGCGTCATGCGTCTGAGGGAAGACCAACGACACGTCATTGACGGTAACAAAGGTCTCCTCGTTGGAGGACGGTCATTTCTCCTCTGCATAGAGCGCCATGTAAGATTGTACACAAGTGCACGGAAGGTTCAAGATTGCAAGCAGTTCATCGACGTAGGTGAGGCGTCTCGCGTGGAAGGCAGTCCGCTTTCTGACCCGACTTGTCGTACTAGGCCATTGTTGAGGAAAATGACCATTCCTTCCCATTCTGCTGTACCCGGGTCCCTTTTTACCGTTCCCTTCTTTCCCTTTGATCTAGCACGGCCATCTTGTGCCCGGAAATGCACTTGCAACGACTGTGCGGTGTAGTTTGAGCTGCGGCGTGTCGGATAAGATGCAGTTGCACTTGAACCCAAGATCATTTCTGATGAGCGCCGCACAAACCACGTAAACACATCTAAAATCGAACTTGTATTATTTCACCAAAAAGACTTGACTTCAAGAAAACCTGTAGTGCGCCAAAAGGGGGCAAAACTTCAAATTCCTTGGTTGAAACAATTGCTTCTTTTTGCATTATTTCAGTGGCCAAAAAGCCACGTTATAGATACCCGAAAAGCTCGGTCGCAGGAAACAGTTTCGTTTATTTTCATTACCCCTAGCGCAGAGGTGAGACGAGACGTGAGATTGTGAGTGACCAAAGCTGCTACTGCAATTCTCTCGTTTTTTTATTTTCTGAGTGAATCGCGTTCATCACTGCACCGGCGCCACGTCGCATTCCTTCAATCCTTTTCGTCCACGTCACCGATCTGGTGAATCCGTGGAGGTGCTGGCAATGGGAGCTCGATCGCCAACAAACCCAAATCAATCCCCAATTCTTCCAAAGAAAAAAAGCGACGAGCTTCTTGCAGATATTAATCGATTATGGGACTTGCACGCTCGCACAGGCGACTGAAACTATCTGGAACGACCTTGTACTTTGCACGTGGCCTTGGTTTCTTCGTCGCCCTCCTGCTTTTCTCATGCGGAAGTGTGAGCTCTTCATACCATCGTAAACCCGAAGGTTCCATAGTCGGTTCGTATATCGAGTGGAGGAGTGTAGAACATCTCGGATCGTGGTGTTCTGATCGGACTTGGTTGGTCGATGAACGCAGGCATTGATTTTGGTTCAACACAAACCCGCGTCGGTACGGTCTGAATGATCTCAGTAGAGGCGACGTGTACACTAACGTTCGTTCGCATTCAAGGACTCTGCCAGTCGGGGTGCAAGAACATTTCTATTCTCAAAGTTGACACAACGGAGGTAGGTAGACGTCGCATTTCCAGTTCTCAATGACGCCTTTGTGATGGTAACTTAACGCAGAACCGTGCTTGGAATGTGGACAGACTGGGCCGAGCTGATCCTGACACAGAAGAATCCGTTTTCAATCAGACAGTACGCGCCTTTGAAAGGGTGAAAGAAGCTGCGAAATCCAACTGGCAGCTTAATGTTACTCATGCGGTGAGCGCATTTGACTTGTTGTGATGGAATCAATACAATGCGATATGTCTTTTCGAGATCAGGTGGTTACAGTCCCCGCATACTTCACGGATAATCAACGACAGAAAATAAAAATTGCTGGCCAATGTGCTGGTGTGCAAGGTACTTTACTTTCACGCTAGAAACTGCAAGTCGTGGGTGATGTAACATGGAACATCTTCAGTGGAACGGATCATTAATGCCCCTACCGCAACATCTATCGCGTACGAGCTTGATAAGCACTACGGAAACGAGAAGAGTGAGCATTGATAGTCATATGCGCTCGGTTTTGACCACTCAAAGGTTTGGTAACGCGCACATCAGTTCTGGTGATCGATTTTGGTGTTGGTCTCGATCTGACCATCTTGGAAATCGACGACGGAGTATTCGAACTTATTGCGACAGCTAAAAATCACTCTATTGGTGGTGATACGGTCACTCTCTCTCTCGTGGACCTCTTCCTTCAGGAGGTAATCGCTGCCCCTGCTTGACGAATTCATCACGCGATTTTATAACACACTCCCCCTGCAGCTTACCACACACAAACTTTTCGATTCCGACCAAACTGCAGCTGTCGATCCTGAAATACTGTCCCGACTATGGACGGCCGCTGAAGCAGCCAAGCACAATCTCTCACATAAGCCTACCATACTAGTTGAAATCCCGTCCTTGTTCGACGGGGAGGACTTTCGTTTGTCTGTGACGCGGGATGTCTTCGAGGACCGTCTCAAACCCCTCTTGGAGCAGTTCGTCACTGAGATTGAGGAAATAGTACTACATGAGGCGAACATCACCCGCGCCGAAGTTCATTCGGTGGTACTTACTGGCGGGTCAACGCGGATACCAAAGGTGGTGGAAGTAGTTCAAGAAGTTTTCGGCAAGGGTAGAAAAATCAAAAACTCGATAGATCCAGATGAAGCCGTCGGTGAGTGCGTACAAGGCGGGAGTACAGTATTGATAATCTCACCGTACAAGCATTGGTCTAGTCCGTGGAGCGGCCATTCAAGGCAGCATAGTGTCAGGGACTGACAAAGATTTTATATCATTGTGCGGATGTGGTCAGAAGAATTTTTTTACGGAAGTTTTTGACGTTGGTAAATGTCACATATGTAATGCTGACGTTCTGATTCGGTCACTTTCGGAAATGAAGATCTCTGAAATGAATGAAGAACGAGACAAAGATCTGCTGGAACGGTTCGTGGACTCTCCTCCGCGTCTACCACCTGCAGACCTTCGATCTGTGGCGCACGAGGTCCATTCATCGTCTGGGACGTCACCACAAACCTCGGTGGACGTCACCGCGGATCTAAAACATGGTCGCGAAGTCTCCCCTCAGTCACATCGTGCTATGGTTCCCAAAGGAAAAGTCATAACCCATGATCTGTTGCCGCCAAAGCCAGCAGGGGAGGTGATCGCGCCGAATCGGAGTGAGTGATGAACGGTATTTGCGCTTTGGATGGCAGTGCCCTCTAACGAATACTGTTCGTACCCATAGACGAGCTGTAATGGGCCACGTGAACTCTACGTTTCGTGTTACGTGGGCCTGGGCAACTCATTTGATGACGTGTTTTGCATTTGAGCTGGGCTAGAAAAAAAATCAAGCTCAATATAATATTGTTTTTCTCTCCGTAGCCAAGCATTCTGTTTGGAATTGTCTGGGCGACGATGATGAGTGCTCACCAATCTTTCACGAAGACATTCCTCTCCTCCACTTGAAAAGTTTAAGAGTGAGACGCAATCACGTTACCTGAGTATTGACCCCTCGGAATCGAAGGTCTGCAATCTCTGCATCTCAAACGTCGATCGTCGATATCATCGTCGCGGTTGACGATTGATGGCTGGGATGACTCACCGATTCCGATTCCTTGAATTTGATGTGTGAGACGGCGTCCCCGGATTGACGCATTTCGATTTGAACTCGTGGAAGATTGTGGAAAGTTCTGCTGGCCACAAATAGGGTCCAACGTCTGCACCGATGATTGGAGAGCCACGCATCGTGCTTACCTGTGCGCTCCAAGTGGCCTTGCTAGTAAGGGATACAGAGCGTGGAATTGTGCGTGTCGCGGATGGGTGGCGGACAGTCGAGGGTGGAAAGGGAGAAGTGTTTGGAGTTGAGGCAGATCTTCGCGTAGAGGTGGGCAGCGTCTAAAGAATGGAGGAACACGATCTGGGCGGTTTCGTTTGGACAAAGCTAAAGGAGCACGAACCGGCGGTGAACTCGTGGTGGCGGATGGCAGGTGTTGGTGACGGAAATACAATGTGAACTGTACCAAGACTTTTCACCATATAGTTGGGACGTTACGCATCGTTTGCACCTAAACTTTCGAACCATTCTGCGGATGGTCATGGCGCATGAGTTTGCCGAGGTGCTGAACGTCGACAATGTAGTTCTGTTCACCAAGCTGTTGATCGACACCCGCCGAAAGAGCGGGTGGCGCGCTCGGTGTCCGAACTCCGAATAGACGTGCCGCTCCGACTGAGGGACCGGAACAGCATATGGGTCCTGCAGACGGTTCTTGAGCGGTTACTGAATGTGGTACGGCTCGTGGGATTCGACGTGCAGACAGCAGCGCTGACTTTGTGGAGGACATTCGGCGAACCGTGTCTTCGCATTGGTGCCAGCTTATGACGGCGTTCTCAGGGGTCAGTGTGCGACTGCACGATAGGCCTTTCCAGAGGGACCATGGGGGGTTGCTCTTGATCCCAAAATTGTTCCCAAATCTCAGGGCACTTGGCACTGTATGGCTTTTGGAAGAAATCCGTGACAGGGACATCCCGCTTCTGTCCAGTAACGACGACTACTTCCCCAGTGTACTTGTGGATTTGTTGGAACTTGGGCTGTATAAATTTGCGATCTCTCGCTAAACGTCTTCTCCGATGTTACCCTCATCTGGAAACCTTGCAGCTGCTACTCAAAAATGGTCGCAACACGGACACACAGGTCAACTTTCTCCGGCGCGGGATGTCCTCTCTCGCTCTCCTCTCTGCCTTTGTAACGAAATCGATGGGGTCTTGCAAATCCACGCGCAGTAGTGCTGATGCTAGAGCACATGCAAAGCGTGCGACCTCACTGTCAAGCATTCAAATAAAGGAACAAAACAGAGGAGTGTATGGGGAAATGTGCCTTGGAACAAAATCTAGCTCCTTCCAACTGTCGCCATCATGAGCATCGAAACCCTGCCCCTCGAGCTCCTTCACAACATCCCCCGCCTCCTATCTCCGAAATCCGTCTTCTGTACTATCCCGCTCCGGTCGAAAGGCCTGCACCGAGCTGCACGCAGTTTTATCGCCGGAAATGGTGCTGAGCCACGCATCGTCGTTGTCTGTGCACTCGAGGTGGTCTCGCGCTTTAAGAAGGCTCATTGGGGGAGCGTGTGTGTTGCGGACGATGGAAGGGTGTAAGTTACGGACGATTGGAGGCCTGTGGCAGGGGGTGGAAAGAGTGGATCAACCGTGTTGTCAGGAGTTGAGGCAGAGCTTCATGTGGACGTGGGAGGTTTTCAAGGAGTGGAGGTTGCGTTAGAGATATTGAAGATGGTCCCACGGGCGCGTTTGAACTAATGGAGGGTTCACGGCGTGTTGTTGTGACTGAGATACGATTTCCGAGAGTTCGTATCGAATGATGAGGCCGCCATGTTTCGCTTGCTTCGAGCATCGCTGCTTATGGTCACGTGTCGACCAGGTGGATATTCTCCGAAATACTTTTGACCTGCTTTCACAGCAAGAGAGCGCCTCATGCGCGCTGTCAGAACTCAGAATAGGGGTACCCCTGAAGCCCGCGGACCAGGGCGACCGTGTCCTGCAAATGGCGCTGCAATGGTTGCCGAATCTGAAACGTTTTGTGGGACTCAATGGGATGGACACCAGAGGTGTGCAGGCCGTTAGGCAAAGCGTTCTCCCCTTCGGTGTGGACTTGTGACCATGTTCTCGGGGGTGAGATCGCCGTCCTTCGACTACAGAATACCTCCTTTTAAGAGCAAGATGTTGAGTATGCAAGCTGTTCCTTATTTGTTTTCCAATCTCCAGACATGGGGAACCGTATGGCTGACGGAAGACGTTGCGGACAGGGACCTGTTGCTCTTGTCCGAGTGCTATGACTCTTTCCCTCGGGACGTAGTTGCGCACTTGAGGAACTTGGAGCTCGGGCTGTACGTTCGGCAAAAAGGCCGAATTCCCCTTGGAATAACCTGAAACCCAAAACTTGAGATCTCTTGCTCGGCTTGTTCTCCTCGGCTGCCCTTGCCTGGATACCTAGAAACTGCGGCTCAGGTTTGGACAAGGTTACGTTCTACTCGCGCATAACGGAGAAGTCTTTCTCACTCCCGCGGAGCGCAGCATGGTCGCAGTCTTGGATGCCTTACTCCGCGATGTGGGCACAGAGTGCCGTTTGGACATTGTGGAGATTTATTACATGAATAACAGTCGGGGAAGCAGTGGTTTGGAAGATGAGATTTCAAACGTCACGCGAGATATTGGAATGCAGGTTGGGGAGCCAGGAGGTGGCTGCTACTAGGGCTTAAGAAGGGGCTGCAGGGTAGCTGTTTCGGTGGAAGCTCGTTAAATGAAGTCCCAAGGTTTTATGTAAATGCATTTGTCTTCCGACACGCACGCTCACCCAAGAACTACAGCGCCATGGAGATTATAATTTTGTCCTTGAACCATTTTTCATAAATCGAGGCAAGGGACGAGAGCAGGCAAACGCGGATCTTCACATCACTCAACACAATGAACATTGAATCCCTCCCCCTTGAGATCCTACACACCATCATCTGCCTTCTTCCTCCAAAAACCTTCTATGCCACAGTCCCTTTACTGTCCAAAAGCTTCCACCGAACCTCGCACCGCGTTATCTCCGGAAACCATGGAGAGCCACGCATCGTGTTGCCTGTGTGCTCCACGTTGTCGTAGCGTTCGCGGGCAACAATCGGGCAAGAGTTCATGTCGCGGACGAGTGGAGAACCGTCAAGGGGGAGGGAGTGGGTCGGTCAAATGCAGGGTGGGAGCGCATGGTGAACTTTTGTTGGCGTTGGTAGTCTTAGTGCCGCAGACGGAGAGAGTTGGGCAGTGTCGCTCGGACGAAACTGAAGGAGCTCAAACCGGTGATGAACTCGCGGACAGGCAGATGGCAAGTCTTGGTGACGGAATGTGCTTTTTGACATGAACAAGACTCATCATTAGTTAGTGCGGGCGTCATGGAAAGTTTGCACCAGATACTTGGAACAGCTCTGTGCATGGTCCTGGCGCATGAGTTTGTCAAGGTGCTGGAGGTTCGACAACGTGCTTCTTTTTGCCAAGCTGTTGATCAAAGCGGTTCCTCGTGAAGCGCTTGCAACATCTGCGGTGTCGGAATTCCGAATTGGCGTGCCGCTCCAGCTGAGCGACCTGCTGAGCACGGGGTTTCTGCAGGCAGTTCTTGAGCGCTTTCCAAATGTGAAGTGGCTTGTGGGATTCAACATGGCAGGCAGCGGCGCTGACGCCGTGGAGGGCATTCGACAAAACGTGGCATTGAGTCGGCGCTAACACGTGACGGCGTTCTCTGGGGTGAATTTGCCATCGCACTCACGGCCTTACTTCGATGGAGGGAAGCGATGGATGCTCGACATCCCCCAGCTGTTTCCGAATCTTGAGGAATTTGGAACCGTGTGGCTCACGGAAGATATTTCGGAAAGGGACGTCCCATTTTTGTCAAGTAGCAGAGACAGATCCCAGGTGCGCTTGGGGATATGTGGCCATTCACCTCACCGGTTCCGGAGTCCGAATTCGAGAATAGAGAGCCTCTCCTCATCTGGCCAGCAGAGAGGGGAGTGGTTAATTGCAACAAGGGGGAAGAGGAGTCCAGGGGAGAGTCGACGGGAGCAGCGAGATGGCACACGGAGTTGGGGGAAGAGCGCAGCAACGGGGATCACAACGGAAGAGGGAGCAAGTCGATGGAAATCCAGGGGAGTCAACGGAGAAGGGGTCCCGTGAGAGGTGAGTGTGTGGTGTGGGGAGGGGGTGCGTCGATGGGTGTAGCGGGAGGAGGGCACGCAACGGCAACGTCGAGGGGGGTCCATCCGCCAACGATGGAGGGAGGAGACGCCAAGGGAGTGGGGGAGTGAGGGGGAGCCGATGGGGGGGTAGAAGAGCCATGTGGAGGGTTGTCCATAAGAGAGATGTGCGTGATGGGAAGAGCAACAGGGTGTGAGTGGGTAGAGGAGAGAGACTGTAACGCAGAGTTAGTAGCACGAGAGGAATGAGAAACGCCGGGTAGAGAAGTGTGCCAAAGTGGGGGAGGGAAGCGACCCGAAGCAGCTAACTCCCCCATCAGTTTCCCTGGTGGGAAACCTGGGCGGGGAGCTGAATAAAGGTGACCGGAACACCAGCAGTAGTGGCAGGGGGACCGTGAGAGAGTCTTTGAACCAGTTGTTGCACCTCAGCACTGTATGGGCAAGCACGAAACCCGTGTCCCGGTCGACGGCAGATGAAGCAACCAGATGCATTGTTGGCTGGGCGCGATGCAGGGATCCGGGGCGATTGGTTTTTCCAAGAGACGCGTCGAGGGGCCTCTGCAGGGGTGGTGATGCGGGAGAAGTTGCCAAAGTGTTGGCTGTATTGAGGTCCACCAGAGTAGTAACGGGAGTCGAGGTGGTCCTCAGTGGCGTGCTTTGGATTGCCACACCAACCGCAGCCATCGTTGAAAGGAGGGCGGGGGTCCTGGGGAGGTTCCGTGCGAAAAGGTTAGGGGTGGTTGGGCCGGGGGATGTGTTGGACGGTGTTCGGAGGGGTGGGGGACGTGATGAGCGCCGCCACGGTTGCGACCACGCGATCTAGGGAGCTGTCAACAATTCGAGTAATTGTATCGCGGTCGAGGGGCATGGAAGAGTCCGAATCGTCGGGTAGGAGCGCGGCGATATGCCTCTGATCGGCGGAGGCAGCAGGGACAATCCTGTGCATAGTCGTCTCGCAACGGGAAATCAAATCGTCCGTGAGATCCCCAAGGTTGTCGACATGCAAAGTAGAGAGATAGACTTGGAAGTTGGCGAGGTAAAGATTCGAGGAAGAAGTCCCAGAGAGTTGGGTTGGCCAACTGCTCCTCAAGGAAGGTGGCGTCGTTGAGGTCAATAAGGCCAGCGCGGTGAGCTACGCGCTTAACGTTGACGACCTGGTTGGCAAAGCGCGTGTGACTGTCCCAACAAAGGGTGCGGAGGGTGGTGTGCCAGAGACCGCGATTGGGGGTGAAGTAGGCATGGTCGAGGGCACGAAGCCAGGCAACCCAGGGGTACCGCTGCCGTTGAGAAACAGAGGAAGGCGACTCCGAACAAAAGCGGTAATGTTCTGAGAGATTGCTGCAATCTGCTTGCTGACAGCGCAAATGTTCTTCAAAGCAAAATGGTTTTCGGCGTCGGCAAGGAAGGAATAGTAGTGGTGGAGAGAGCCAATGGGATCCGCGGGGTCAAATTCCTTGAGAGGCGATTTGAGCTCCTTGTATTCCCGGGAGTCGCGTGAAGTGGGCGGTGAGGAAGACATTGGTGGGGGTGGTGGTGGGAGTCCCAGGGGTGTGGGTGGGGTGTATCGCAACAATTGGCGTTGGACCCTGATGCGACGTGACAAAATGTCGATGACGGTAGCACTGGGGTCAGTCTCGTCGTTGACGGGAACAGGGGGGTCAGCGGGTCCAGCAGCAGGAGGAGGACCAGAGATGGGGAGAGGGCCTGTGGGTGGAGGGGTGTCTCAGGCTGTGCTTCAGGGACCAAGGGTTGAGGAGCCGGGGGCTGTTAAGGATCCAAAGAGGAACTCGGAAGAGTTTCAGACGCGCTTCGAAGACGAGAGCGAATAGAGTCCAAAGAGGAAGAAGTGGAGGAGAAAGAGGAAGCCAGGGTGGGAGTGGTGAAGGGTTGAGGGCACCGAAGGTTTTGAGCAGCTGCGGAAAAGTTTTGAATGTGGGGAGCACCAAGTGTGAGGGGCTGGGTCTTGGTCCTACAATCGTGGGCGCTGCACAGTGCTGGTGGTGATGGGGAACCAGCCGATCCTCACAGGGGTTGGAGTGTGGGAAGTGAGGTCGATTGACGATGGAGGTGGAGTCGCGGGAGAGATCCGAGGGCCGCGCGAGAGACTAGAAGCGAGACTTGGTCGCGGAGATGGGGAAATTGAGCAGAGTTTCACCGGGGGAAGTCTGGTCGTTTTCTCTTGGTCATTACGAGACAAGTCACACTTAAATACACCCAGATCCTAATCCTTATCAACGTCCGGAGCAAGCGGTCCGTTCAGTTCCGCGATACGGTCCGTTCCGTCATTAGGAGGTTGGGCTGAGTGTGTTGTGAGCCGTGTGGGGAGATATTGAAGTGCGGGGGCCGGGGTCAGGTGACTTAGCGAACTTGTCCGGGCCGAGACCAAGCCCCTGACACAGTGCCGAGTGGACATTGTGGAGATTCATTATGTCCAAGACTGGTTTTCAACCGGAAAATTGGACACCGAGATTTCAGTCGTGGCAGAAGCTGCTGGGTTGAAGGTTGGGAAGCCGGGGAGAGGGTACTTTTAGGGAGCTGCAGCGGGAGAGTTGGGGTTGGCAAGTGATGTTGCAAACCGTGGGAAGGGGGCGTTGGTTTCCAGTTTTTCATAGTGTACACTACAAGGGATAGAGAAAACATTGCTTAGTTGCGCATCTTCTGTCAAAATTAATCATGCGTTCTTGTGTTCAATGGTACTCATCCAATCCCATCTTCATTTCACCCAACGTGTCCATCGAACCTCTACCCCTTGAGATCCTTCACGCCATCCTCCGTTTCCTTCCCCCCAAAGCCTTCTACAGCATCGTACCCTTTCTGTCGAAGCGCTTCCTGTTAGTTTACAGCTTGGCAACCACGAGGATCAACTGGATTAACCAAAGGACACTTTCGGTGGAAAAGTGGAAAGGAAAGGAAGGCGCAAAAACTTGGAACGGAAGCAGATTGCAAAACTGCCCCGGTTGGCTATATAAGCGTAGAAACATTGTTGTAGTTTGGAGATCGTACAAAGATACGTGTCTGTCCTACGTTAAGGCCACCACGCCGTCCCGGGAAGCTGTAGATCTAACACTTCCACCAAGCCGCGCGCACCTCTATTACCGGACCTGGCACCAACCGGCGCATCGTCCATGCCTGTGTGCTCAACGTCGTGGTTGCATCGTTTGAGAACGCAAATCGGGGGAGTGTTTGCGTCGCGGACGGGTGGAGGATTGTGGAGGGAGGACGGAGCGAGCAACTCAGGGTCGGAGTTGACGCGCAACTGTAGTGAGCGTGGAAAGTTTTGCAGGAATGAAGGACAAGAGCTAGGGGACTTTGTCTTAGCGAAACTCTCGGATCTCGAACCTGCAGTGAACTCCTGGAGTGCGGATGGCGAGCTGTTGTTACCAAGGTGCACTTTCAAGCACACGAAACCTTTTGTTCTCATTGGGCGGACGCTTTGCAGTCCTTGCTTTGACTGGCGCTGGGTATGGTCCTGGCGCATGAGTTTGCCAAGGTGCATGCGGTGGACAGAGTGGCACTTCTTGCCAAGCTGTTGGACACGCTTCCGGCAGCCAAATGGGCGTCGTGTGCAGTGTGTGAGGTCCGAATCGGTGTGTGGCTCACGCTTGGGGAGCTGAGTGACTGTGTCTTGCGGACAGCAATGGAATGGTTGCCTAAGCTGACCCAACTGAGGGGTTTCAACATGCCGGACTGCAGTGTTGCGGAGAGAGTGCGCAAACAGTATCGGCAAATTGGCGCGGGCTTATGGCAGTGTTTTTGGGGGTGAACTTGCCCCTTGAACAAAACACCCGACAGGAGAACGGTTCTGGGGATGCTGTTCGTCCCCCTATTGTTTCCTCATCTGAGTGAGCTCGGCACAGCATGGCTCACGGAAAACATTTCGGAAAATCGCGTCCCGTTTTTGTCTAGTACCAGCGACTCTTCCCCCAGTTGACTGAGGGATATGAGACACTTGGAACTCGGACTGTTTGTTCGAGATGGGCACTACTCCTCGGAACCACCTGAAACGCAAAACATGAGATCCCTTGCTGGATGTATCCTTCGCGGCTGCACTCGCCTGGAGACACTGAAGCTGCGACTAAGATTTGGTCGCGGACGTTACAACATTGGTGTTTCTGACAACTTTTCTTGACCGCGAGGGCTCCTAACTTCCTCAGAGACGAGCATGATCTCGGTCCTTGACACTGTACTTGGTACTATGGGCTCGCATTGTCATACAGAAATTGTGGAGATTCATTACATGAAAGGCAGTCAATCAAGTGGGGTGTTTGAATCTGAGACTTACAGGATTAGAGTAGCGATTGGAATTCAGTTTGGGAAGCCTGATGGTGGTCACTATTAGGGCTGAAGAAATGGCGTCACGGGGACTGAAGAAGTCGAACATTCAAAAAGAGGAACGAAGCAAACAGGTGGCTGTTACATTAATGGGCAAAATTGAGTCAAACGCAAACCACCAACATGCCCATCGAATCCCTTCCCTTGGAGATCCTTCTCAGCATCTTGCGTCTCCTTCCTCCCAAAACCGTATACAGCATTGTGCCCTTGCTGTCCAAACGCCTTCAACAATCTGGGCGCCGCGTTATTGCCGGAAACGATGGAGAGCCGTGCATTGACATCGCCTGCTCGCTCCACGTGTTCTTGTCACCGGGCGACGACAATTATCATGGGAGTGTGCGTGTCGCAGATGTGTGGAGGACGGTGGAGGGGGAAGGAGTGGAACCATAATTTGGGCTGGAGTTGAGGCAACGCTGTTCATGGACGTTGGAGATTTTGATGCAATGGAGGGAACTGTGCTGAGCGACTTTGTTTTGGAGAGGATGGAGGCGCTTGAACCGGTGTTGCACTCGTGGAGATGTTCATGGTGTGCTGGCGTGCCTGAGATACGCTCTTCCAAGGCGTACTGACACTTGAGTCCAACACTTGACGAGGCCACCTTGCGTCCTTTGCTTCGAGCCTCGCTGAGTATGGTGCTGGCACATGAGCTCGCAACGATGTTGCACGTAAGCTCCGCGCCATTTCTCCTGAAGCTTTTTGACGTGCGTCCACAGGAAGAGTGGGCGTCAGGCACACTGAGTGAAGTTAGAATAGGCAGGTCCCTCAGGCCAGCCCACCAGGGCGACCATGTCCTGCGGATGGTGCTGGAACGGTCTCTGTGGAGATTCGATACATCTGTGATAAATATGAAAGTGGCGGGTTGGGCACTGAGATCTCAAGGGTGGCAGAGGCTGTCGGGTCGAAGGTTGGAATGCCGGGGTGGTGGCTACTATTAGGGCTGAAGAGGGAGGAGTATGTGTTACGGAGAAGTATTTGGACGGCTAGGCGCTAAACTAAACGAGGGCGGTGGTGATTTTGTATGTGTCGATATTTAGTCTAAAAGAAGGAACGGAAGATTTCACTAGAACCTTCAGTTGTGTGATGTTGTGACTTCGATGTGGACCTTGCACCTGTGCTGCGGACAACCTCACCAAACATGAGCACGCCGATGCTGAAGCTTGTTGTGAAGCGCAAGAGTGTGGCGGAGTCGGCGACTGGCGAGGGTGCATCTGGTGTGGCGGAGACTGCGGACGAAGGGGACACTGCGGCGGGCGAAGTGGGCAGCAGCGAGACGCAGGGTGCGCACACCACGCGAAAGACACGCGGCGACTTTGTGCGCACGCTGGAGAAGGTGATCTACGTGCTCAGACGGACCGATGCCAGCGGGGAGTTTGCGCAGGACTGGACCGCGCTGGATGCCACTGTTGCAGAGGGGAAGATCGCGTACTGGAGCCACGTCCAGGTCTGTTTCCTCGTGCTTACCGTCCCTCCTATCTCCGTGCCATCTCACCGTGCCCCGTTCCCTCTCCCCTCTCCCCTCCCCGGCTCAGACCGCCATCGACACGTTCCTCACTCCCCGCCTCTCATCCCCCGACACCCGCGACGCAGCACTCTCCCTGCGGGCACTCGCCAGCCGTCTCATTGCGGAGCAGTGCGCGCTCTTTCCGACTCATGTCAACTCGCCGCCCGAGGGTGGTGGCGAGGACGACGACGAGATGGGCAGGAAGAAAAGGAGAAGGTCTACGAGGACCCAGGATGTGAGCGGTCCCGTAAAAGCTGCTTTTGGTCGGTGTGGTGTGCTGATGGCTTTGGTTGTTTCAGGAGTCTGCGAAGACACTTCCGCCGCCGCCACTCAAAAAGGCACTTGTCAAAGTCCTTCCAGATGGTGGCACGCAGTTCTCTTCGCTCGAGCACGCTTCTTCACCTCTGGACATGAACGACGACGATGAAATGCGTGAGTCTTTGGGGGGTGGGGGCGGGGGGTGGAGTACATCAGAGATCGGAGTGGGCATTGTCCTAGTCAATCGGGAGGGGATGGAGGACTCGTGAGTGTGACAGGAGTACTGTGGCATGGGATGGAGGAATGTGAATGGGACATGGTTGGGAGGGAGAGTCTGGAGTACACCCCATAGGACATCACTTGGAGGATGGGAACGTGAATCTGACTCACCTGTTCCACTCTCCGTTCCCTCCCTTCCTTGGCGCCCCCCCCTCTCCTCCCACACGGCACCCTCCACCTCTCTCCAGCTCCCAACGTCATGCACATCCCCGTCTCGGTCCGCCCCTCCGCATCCGCCGGCTCGGGCGCCAAGAACCCGCCCACGCTAGCGCGGCTCGCTGACATCAAGCCCAGACCCACCCCGCCGCGGAAGGTTCAAGGTACATTGTCCCTCAACGTTCACCTGTACTCGCACTCGCACGTAACCGGCGACCGCCCAATCTCACACACCGCCCCGGCGCACCAGCACCTTTCCTCAACCCTGACCCCTTCTCATCGCACCTCCCCACGCTTGGACCCATCTCATCTCTCCCCGCGACGCCTTCCTCACTCATCCAGTCAGTGCTCCTGCCCCGTCGCGGCCCCTTCCCGCGTCCTGCACCCACCCCCGGCCCGGACGAATCCACACTCCGACGCCTTCTGGACGTCCTCCCCGAAGACGCACCCACAGACGCGGTGTTGGAAAGGAATAGAGAGGTTCTGGACGCATTGGAGCAGTGTAGGAAGGTCAGGTCGCAAGAGGATGCGGATAGGCCTGGGGAGGTTGAGAAAGTCCTTGGTGAGTGGCGCCTCTTCTTCGGTACCACCTCGCACCGTCGTGTGGTCTGACGCCCGCACTGCTTCCCCCTCGGCACAACTCCCACAAGCCGCCCAACTCCGCACCAACCTCGCCCGCCTCGCCGCCAACGTCGCCCCGCGCGACCTGTGCGACGTGGCCGGCTTGTCCGCCCAGCCCCTACTCGTGACGACGGAACCTATGTTCAAGGGCGTGTTGTGATGGGCCTTTGGGGCGGAGGGGATGCAGTTGCGATGTGTAATTATACCATAGTGAAATCATATACCACGTTTTTGTCGAACCCGCGGTGCGGCGTCAGCCCAGACCGAGGTATATTACATCGCAATGACACAAACGACACGCTTGAGTCAAAAATACTGTAGAATCCATGCCAAACAGACAGACCGTCTCATCGAAGCTCCCGCATAGCTTTCTGCACCGACTCGACCGCATTCTTGAGCGCGAGGAGGAGCTTGGAGTGGTCCTGGGCGGTGGGCGGTTGGGTGGGTCACCAATTGGAACCCAATACCTTGTGAGACTGGACAAATGAATGGACATCGTCGACGTACCGAAGAGTCCAGGCAGATCTCCTGCGTGACCGACTTCGCGAGCACAAGGCGAGCGGCTTCTTGGACGGCACTAGGACAGCCGCACCCTGGTGTCAGACCAAAACTCCAAGCGCCTCACGCCCTGCACGAACACGTTCAACGTTCAACTCACCACTCCGACTCCTCCCAAGGCTTCACCGCCTTCACACCGCCCCGATCAGCGCTCCGCATCACCAGGTCACGCGCCATTTGGACCATAGATTCAGCAGAACGGAGCGTGGAAGTGGTGTCGTGCGATGGTCTTTCGGCAGTGGCGGTGATGGAGGAAGGTGATTGGTCTTGGTGTGGGTCCAACGCGGCAAAGAGTTCTCGAGTGAACGGGTCGGTCTCGTCCATCAGGACGTGGTCGGGGACGATGGAGTCCGACTCGACGAGGAGCGTCTTCGGAGCCGTGCGATGTGGCAGGTACAGCGCGATGGAACCAGCCAGCAGCAGACCATCAGTCGTACCTGCCGTTTCTGTGCCCCCGCATAATCACTCTGCATTTCCTGCTGTACGGCCGCGACGGTCCGGTACGCCTCCACGATGCTATCCTTCCGCACAGTTGCCACGTGTGCGGCTAGAGCGTGGACGGCGAGAGATCGCGTTACTGCTGTGTCGAGCTGACGAGATGATTCACAGTCAGTCGGATGAATACGGAGGATGACACGACGCCAAAGCGCGCACCTTCTTCAATGCTGTCATCCGCCTTTCCTGTTTGGCCATCTTGGCCGCGTAGTCGACCGGGTACACGGCCGATTCGATCTCGAGTCGGGCGATTTCGCGCTCCAGAAAGGATATGCGGTCGGCGGTTTCGGCGGTGGTGGTGGCGGCGGATTCAGCGCCGGCAGGCTGTGAAGAGATGTGTGAAGAGGACCCCGCAGGGGCGTGCGACAGAGCTTCGTTCAAGGAATCAAGCTGGCTTTGTGCGGCGATGAGTTCGCATTCGGCTTCGTGGCGGGATTGGGCCGTAAGGGCGAACCTGGAGTTGGAATGCAAGCTCACGTTGATGTGTCCAGACAGATACGGGTTTCGGAATGTGCCAGGCTTACAGGAAAGACAATCGACGTATCTCGCTTTCCATTTCTGTCGTGGGTCAATGTGGGATGTGAGAAGCATATCCACCTCGTGCGTGAACCATGCAAATGCGATACCTTCCACAAACTGGTATCACGGAAGGTCAGCCAAATTATTGATTACAGAAAAACACACAACATTACCGCAAGCGCTTTGTCGTCACTGTTTACAGGAAGCACGGTGTCGTTGTCACTGTGAACTTTGGAACAACAATCCATTGGCAACTCGAAGACATCACGTCACGCGGAACTTCAACGTACTGATGGGGGGAGACGTCCTCCCTAAAACAGTTTGCCACGTATTCGTCGCCTCGTTGAGCCTGTCGAGCGAAGCCCCGAGCTGGACATGCGAAAGGGCGGTCGAAGGTTCAAAGGCGTCACAACGATTGGAGTGCACGTCGGCTTTGATACGGACCTGATGCAGTTTCGAAGTTACCGACTTCTCTGCATTCTTCAATCGAGCTTCGGATGATTTCGCCAGCAAGGAAAGTTTCTCCGCACTTTGTCGTTGCATCGATAGTTGCTGCCTGATCGGCAAATGTAAAAAGGAAGAAGATTGCATGGATAAAACGCGTGAAAACCTCACTGTAGACCCTTTAATTGAAATTCCAATGCTTCTATTTTCCTTGCCAGCGGGAATCCAGGGGGCAAGGATCCGTGAGGCTCGACATCTGGCGACTTGGTGCCTTCCTGCCGCTTGATGGCGGGGCGGGGATTTTATCAATCTTCTTTTTAAAAGTGATTCGAGTTTGCTTGCAGTGATGCTCACGGGCTGATGCTCCGAAATCAATTCCGGGTACTTCGAAAAGATCTCTTGAAATCTGAAATCCATCCATTTCTTCATTTCCAGCGTCACGAAGAGGCCCGAACATGTACCAACGCATCAAACTCCTCTTGGCTCAAGACGTCGAGTGGTCCATCGATCCCAAAACGTTGCTCAGAAGATCCTGGAAGAGCAGAAGCGACGTGACGGAGGAACCCGGACACAGATGGAACCGACAATGCCCAATCCAGGGAGGGTGGTGCTTGAGAAGAGTAGCCCCATTCTCGGAGCGCATCGACGAGCGGAGCCAAAGCCATAGCTTTTCAGTAACGGGGTGGCAGGTTGAATTACTATATCCAAACTTTACAAAGCCTTAACCTTGCTTGCTACCAAATCTCTCTTCTGCTAGCTTCTTGAATTGTTCCATTATTGCATTTTCTTTCTCTCTGTGTGAACGGAACTTGTCCGCGTTCACCGCGGCGAGCTGCTGAGTGTCCCGACCTTTCGCTTGTTCTCGACGCTCCTGTCGTCGTTTCTCCATTTCGAGACTACCGAACATAACTTGCTTCAGCCAAAAAAAAAAAAAAAAAAAATGCAACGATGACTATGCCACGCGGACGCACCTTCGCTTGAACGAGTCCCCTCCTCCATAAAGCTCATTATCACCCAGTTCCAAGTCGTAGTCGACATCTCTTGTCGGCTTCTTTCGAGCGGCCTTCTTCAACAGCATCGCCTCTCGTCCAGTCTCTTTCGGAGCAACCATATCCAACATATCTTCCGCGTCTCGTGCCTCTTTCCGCCGCTTCGCCTTTAGAGCTGCCCGATATTCATCATTTGCATCTTCATCTTCCAAGATTGGGTTCGGTCCAGGGTTAGAGGTCTTTGGGGCGGGAGCATTCGATCTGGTACTGGAAGTGAATATAGGAACATCTTCCGTCGCGCGTTGGACCTCTGATACTGTCCTTCGAAGTTCTGGTTGGGGTGAGTCGTTGAATCAAAAGGGGAGCGCAACTCAATACTCGCTGCATATCACTCCGCGATGGACGTACTCCGCTTCGCGAATCACTCGCCTCTGGCGGACACACTCGCTCCGCTCGAACGGCTCACCTTCGGCTGTTATCCCCTTGAAAGACCACCCTGAGCTTCCGGTGCTTTTCCTGCTCTCCGCTGGAGTAACCCCTCCGTAGAAAATGGCATCCAGTTTGCCGTCATTCCACTTGTGAACAAACTTCCCAAACAGCTTACGGGCCTCCTTGGTCGAGTCCGCCTCTTTTCCCTGCAAATAATTCCTGTCTGTTATTTTCGAGGACTCGACTCCCGCAGACCGAGAATACCGTCACCTTTTTCTGCAACCAGAGGCGAAACTCTGCACTCTTCCTGTCTAAAGAGTGGACAGCGTGTGGAGGACGACATCAAAGTCCGCAGATTAGAACGTACAGTAGTCGTCATCAGTGAGTCGCTCTACTCGGGATGAGGCAGTGAGCTTGGATCGTTGTGGAGGGGAGTGCGCACCAAAACCCACCAGCAACCTCCACACTTGACACTGCCGCTTTGTCCGCGTCCCTCCGGTGTCCCGTGCCTCTGTCCTCATGCTTCTTCTCTCTCCGCTTTTCGCGCGTGTCGTCTCGCGGCATTATGAGTCTTGGTAAGTTCTGCCGGTGGACCGCAGCCTGAGTGGACGGAAGAATTTTCTGTCGTCCTCCAATCTGGTGCCAACGTCCACAATGCGACCGCTGCATTTGTCCGTCTCTCGGTTACAGAGCCTTCACGTCCGCCCCCGCGTCGCCTGCGTTGTCGTCATGCGGTCAAAGAGCTCCCAACCTCCGCTCTTCACCCAGCAAATCGTTCTGTCTGATGGATCAACAGTGAGGGTCAAAACGACCTCGCCCCGTCCTGTTCTGAAATTGACAAAGGATTTGAGGTGAGGGGGGTTCCGTGTCTTTCCCCAATGAGTCCTCTCCGATGAGAACTGCATAAACCCTTTCTCGAAAGGAACTCACCCCTCTGGAATCCAAAACTGTCGGTTCAAGTGGACGAAAGTGCGAATATTTCTGCTTTCAATGCTAGATTCGGGGCTGCGGACTCGGACCCATTGGATTTTGCAGCACTTGGTTTGGGATTCAGTTCCTTGTCGCACTCAACCACCAGTAAGAAGGACATTCCCGAAGACGTTAGCTCCCCGCAGCAAGCTGCTGGAAAGAAGAAGAAGAAATGAGAACGTTGATATCAACGACTGCGAACTTTGCATAATATTGGTGCCTTGTAATTGAGATTAGAATTGTCTGGTTCCTTCTTTATAAACCATTTATCACTTCCGCTTATTTCCTTGCGTTCGCGAGTCGCGGGGATGTGAGGTGAGGTTCATTGTGAAATGCCACTCCCATACTAAAACCTACAACGGTCCCGGATGTCGTTGAAGCAGCGGCTCGACGTGTCCCTCACACGTTTCACGGATGATGGAGAGATCAGGAGATCGATATTGAAAATCACGGTGAGCACTCGAATCGCCATCGACGGTTTCAACATACATATTGAAATGACTCTACCGCTCGCCTCACACCCGTCAAGTCACCTGATGAGGAACCGCTCTCGCGCAAGCATGTGAATCGTGTTCTGGATGCGTTGGTGGGAACCTCGTCGGGCATCCGGTGTCATTGTCGATCGCTCAACCTCAACTGGTCGCATTCACAGATATCTGGTCGCTTTCCGATTCACGAGGCTTTCAAGCTCATCGACATGCGAATTGCGGAGGCTCACTGGGCTGTAGGTGGCTGTATGATAAGAAAACTGTGAAAGGATGGATTTCAATATTGTCGGAATCGGGATCTGTCACGAAGACGGCATTCAAATCAGTCATTCTCAGTAAGCAAAACTTGCTTGTCGCAGATGTGAAGACGATGAACACGCCGTACGGTCCGTTCTGTGTAGTCCACTTGATAATCCGCGAAGGGCCAACCGACCATGCCATCAACTGTGAGCCCCCCCTCCCTCTTTCACGGGACCCCAACCTCTCGTTCTAACCACGACCTCTCCCCGCTGCACATTCGCAGACTTGTCGAAAGTTCCCAGGTGCGCGCTGCCCTTTCCGACCAATGGCCAATAATCGGCTAAAGTCTAGCACGGATTTAAATTTGACCAGCTTTCTCAACGTTGCTGGGTTTCGCGATCGATCAGGCGACGGCGGTGGATTTTCGCAGACGAAGAATCTCCGAGCATATGCACGCTACATTGAGGTGAATTCCCTGAACTTGCCCTGACCGTTTTCCTGCTGTTCTCTCTCTGACTTTTTATTGCAGGAGCGTGTCATGATCTGTGCGGACATGAAACAGGACCCAACGCGGAATCTCAAAGCGCGTGACGCAATGGTCCAGCAGTTTCGGAGCGCCAAAGTCGATACTGCGTATCTCTCAAACGTAGCCTTGCTCCAGCGGTTTTTGGACGGTGTTCTTGCGTGCAAGGTATTGGTCCCGCAAAGAATGTTCCCAATCTTGGGTGGAAACTTACCATGACATTAGTTTGACGCACACGACATCGACAATATTGTGACGCTCCAAGCTTTTCGATTACTTCTCGCTGACTGCATTCCCTTGTTCCACATCGTCAACGAAGTTGTGATCAAGATTCTGGGTTTGTCTTCGGGTTTCTTTTATTGTCTGACGAATAAGCGAATGAGATATCTTTGTTCGTGTGGTAGACAACTTTTTCGTCCTTCCCAAACCCGAAGCAACGCGAGCGCTCTCAATTTACAGGTCGTTCAGTCAACAGTCGGACGAAACCGCGGACTTGTTTGAGATGACGCGAAATTTGCGGCATAGCTTGGGTTTCGAGATTCCCACGCTCAGAAAAGTCGGTACATCAATTTTGCGTCGTCGGACGTTGAAGTGACCGCACCGTATCCTACGTTCCAGACTCCCGCATCACTTCTGTCGAGCTTGGAATCCTACGTTAAAGATCCCAATTTTGAATCTAATCGAGAATCGTATTTGGAAAAGAAGAAGGGTGCAGGTACAGTGTTACAATTCCATTTCCTGTTCGAACAAACGGTAACACCTTCCTTTAGATGTTGAAAAGACAGAGCAAGACAGTCGTGGTGAGTTCCTCCTTAATTCGGACTCTACCCTACCGCGTCAGAGTTGATATGAATAACGTATCAAAGTACGGTCACAATCTGCAAAGCCTACAGCGGCAAAGACTGTGGTAGAGCAATCACCGCTCCGATGTACGTGCATGTTTTTCCATTCGTCTCATTGCGGAAATAAGACCTACATGTATTGACCGTTACTACAGCGCGAACTGCAACCGCACCAGTATTTAATGCGTCCAACGCCATGGCGAACACCGCTTCTGCTGCCTTACGAAATGAGGTCAATGAGCTAAAGTCAGCTCAAACAAAGTTCCAATCGCAGCCACAACTGATTGACTTCTTTGCGAGCTTGGACGATGAGCTTCCTCAGCAACAACAGCAACAGCAACAGCAACAGCAACAACAGCAATACCAACAGCAACAGCAACAACAAACGCAGCAGAGTTATGGTAACACCTGGGCTGGTGCTGGAACATCAGCTGTTGCCCCTCTTTCGTATGCGCAAGACCCATTCGCCGCAATTGCTACAGGGATGACAAATCAGTCATCTTGGAATAGCGCCGCTAACGTTATGTATCCCAATAACGGCAATCCCATTGGGGCGTCTGCTTCTGTTGGCACACCTGGGATGGTACCTCAATACTCCAGCTTTTCAGGCCAAGTTGGCCAAACCTCACGTATTCAGCAAAGCAATCCGTTTTCCGCCATCGCAAGTGCACCCGTGGCGCCCGCTTTTAATAATGCGCCCGGTGGAAACAATCCTTTCTCTCTTGGCGGAGGGGGGGCATTTGCAAACAACTGGCAGCAAACTCCACCGCTTTCATCAAATCCATTTGGTGCGCAACAACTACAAGGACCCTTTGGTACATCCTCACAGCAGCTGCAGACCAATCAGTATCAAACATCTGTTCAAGCCCCTCCACCGCAGCAAATGGGAACTCAATTTTCTGCTCTGCCGATTACTGCAGCATCGTCCTCGGTTCACCCATTTGGTGGTAGTGCACCTCTGTCAGGAATGGTTCAACCTTCAAATTCGTTTGGAATGCAGTCTCAATTGACATCTGGGCAGCAAATTTTTGGAAATGCAGCCCGGCCTGGGGGATTTAACTCTGTTGCTTTTCAAAGCAATCCATTTACACCGTCTGGAAATCCTTACACTTTCTCTCAATAGCACGGTAGATGTAGTTGAACTTTGTGTTTGCTCATGTATTACATTAATGCAGACAGTTTCTTGAGAAATCCATATAAATAACCATCATTGTCAAGCATTACTTGGAAAAATTATATGAATGACACTGGCATTAATTCTTAGTTGTTGTTGTCTGTGCGTAATCACCTGAAACTCAATTCAGAAGACCTTATTTGCTACACAACCTAGGTGAGCTGCACGAGCCTGTAAACTGCAGGAACGTGTATATATATGATCAAAGATACATAATATGTTGTAGCGCACACAGAACTCACCTGCAGGAACGTGACGCCAAACTTGGGGCACACGCCCTGCAGGTGCACTCATCTAAATACATGACCACAGTAGTGGCACAGCACTTAACACCTCACACTATATATACCATGTCAATGGATGTCACCTGAGGCTATGGTGACAGTGTGCTTCCCTCCTTTTCTCTCCCCTTCCTTGTTATTCATATCTACTAATCTTTTCCGGATATATATGGGCTGTCCTTTTTGTGGATGATCCTTATGAAACTGCAACACGGCATCCTGTGCATTTTGTAGGTTTTGCCATGGTTCCCATGTTTGTTGTTCAACCCCATAGCCCTTCCAGTGTACTAGCCATACCCATCCACGACCTCTACGTTTCACGTCCAAGATCCTTTCCACTTCCCATTCAGCAATGCCTTCTGAAACTTCTACTGGAGGGGGTGGAGGTATATGTCTTCCAGGAATTTTATTCTCATAGTGAGGTGATAATAAAGAAGCATGAAACACTGGATGGATTCTTGACATAGTTGTTGGAAGTTGTAATTTAAATGCCACTGCACTGATTTGTTCTGTAATCACAAATGGTCCAACTTTCTTGTAGTCAAGTTTCTTACTAGGCCTTGTTGTTGCCAA
The DNA here is from genome assembly GCA_001574975.1 of Gonapodya prolifera JEL478. NCBI lineage: Eukaryota > Fungi > Monoblepharomycota > Monoblepharidomycetes > Monoblepharidales > Gonapodyaceae > Gonapodya > Gonapodya prolifera. The sequence goes on from KQ965834.1 coordinate 181,203, forward strand.
GTTCCTTGTCTTAAGCCAAACCATGTCTCCTACTTTAAAATTCACTGGTCTCCTGTGAGGATCTTCACGCTTCTTCCAAATTTCCTGTGCTGCCTTGATATGCTCCCGAATTCTGGAAGTAACCTCTGTCATCTCCTTCACTCTTGCCTCTGCATCAGCAGACAGTGATTTTAGGGGTAACTGCTGCATAGGGTGCGCTATTGGGTGATGTAAGGTTGTTNCAAAGAATGGGGAGTAGCCAGTAGTTTCATTTGGGGTATTGTTGTGTGCAAACTCCATGAGTGGAAGGTATTTCACCCAGTTATTTTGTTCATAGTTGACATAATGTCTCAGCATAATTTCCAACTGTTGGTTTTTGTTTTCTGTTTGACCATCAGATTGCGGGTGGAATGCAGTTGATTTTGATGGATGAGCTCCAAGTAATCTCCAAAAGGTATTCCAGAACTCTGCAATAAATTGTGGTCCACGAT
>KQ965835.1:0-71676 GCA_001574975.1 Gonapodya prolifera JEL478
AACTTTCTGAATACACATATATCCAAATTGGTCAACTGATTATGGTAGCCTTACATCATTTCACAGGTGCATCTTGCATCGATTTAAGGGGTGGGTGGAGCAATCTACAGGGTGGGGGCACTCTCCAGGGTGTGGGGTGTAAAAAACGTGACAACGGCTCCTGAACGGGACCTAAGTAAGCTTGATACTTACTCAATATGGATGGTTGTGGACTGAATATTGTACTTTGGTCAGTCGTCACTCTTAGTTGTTTCTATTTAGACAGACACGATTTCTTTTTCATTGAGATCTGTATTTACCTCACAACCAGTCAGTGAACACACTATTCCATAAACATTAGTGGTCAAAAACTCAGTGAAACTTCTTCCGCCAATGTTTATTGGCATTTTAAGTCGTTGTACGGACGCCTGCTCTATTTTTTATCAGATGCGCGGATATTCGTTCCATTTTGCCGAGGGGGCTCGCATGTTGTGTGACCACCGCAGCTGCTTCCGCGATCTCTTCTTCTCCCCGTCACCCATCGTTCGCAGCAGGAAGACTATTCCGGACATTCCTCCTAGCAGCACTCCTCATTCCAACACGGCTTCTTCCCTGTGTCTGACTGACCTCAACTAACTCAGCTCAACAACTCCCATCACTGCCCACCACTCCACCATCCCACAATCACACCCATGGCTTCCCGCACCTCCAACGTCTCATCCTCCTCGCGGGGACGTGATGAGCCGGCGCGACCGGCTCCGACCTCTGTTGCCCCCGCACCGCCTGGAAAGCCCTTCCAAGTGAAACTGGTCCTACTCGGGGAGGCTGCTGTTGGCAAATCAAGTCTCGGTGAGTTGATATCTCTGGTTGATGCGCGCTCTCGCGTTCGCGTTCCCGGAGGGAGCGGTCGGGCAGCGACACCTGCGTTTCGTATCCAATCGAGTCACTGACCCCATCCGTCCCTCTTCTCATCAGTGCTTCGATTCGTGAACAATGAATATCAGGATAATAAGGAGCCGACAATTGGGGCCGCGTTCCTCACCCAAAAGTGCCGTCTGGACGACAAAGTGGTGAAGTTTGAAATCTGGGACACCGCCGGGCAGGAACGATTTCACTCTCTCGCCCCAATGTACTACCGGAATGCTCAAGCGGCTGTGGTTGTGTACGACGTAACCAAAGCGGTGAGTGCTCGGCAGGACGTGATTTCATCAAACGGGACGGGCAGCGCTGGAATGTCAAGAAACGAGAGGGGCATCCTCGTGAAGGGACCACGAGTCGCGGACACCCTCCAGAGTACAGTCGTGTCATGCTCCTTTCTCACTCCGTTGCACTTTCAGCCATCCCTCGACCGCGCCAAGTCCTGGGTGAAAGAACTCCATCGACAAGCGAACCCCAACATTGTCATTGCCCTTGGTGAGTTCCGCTCTTCGGACTATTTCATAACTGCTTTTCAACTCTTCATACATCTTTCCGCCACGCTTGTGTTGACCCCCGTGGGGACATTCAGTCGGAAATAAGCTCGACCTCGTCGTATCGTCCGGCGTACCCCGGGCAGTGGACGCGGAAGAGGCGCGAGTCTACGCGGAAGAGATGGGGCTACTGTGGTACGAGACGAGTGCGAAGACAGGCGAAGGCGTGAGCGAGGTGTTTACAGAAATTGGTACGTCGTCGCGATCCACCTGAACATGGCGCGTCTCCCGATGTTTACTTACGTGAACCATTTGTCGTCCACAACCTTTGAACCACGTCGGCTTCTTCGCGTCTTCCAGCAAAGAAGATACCCTTCGACCTTCTTACCCCCCGCGGCCGCCCGAACGCCATAACCGGGGCCGCGGGTGCGAGCGCAGGGCAAAACCCTGTGGCGGCGGGAGCAGATGGGCGCGTGGACTTGGGCACGGCGGGAGGAGCGCAGACGCAGAGTGGTTGCGCGTGCTGAACGGTTAAGGACGGTCGTCTCGGATGTGTTGTTGTCCGAGCGAAGTCGGCGCAGGATGGTGTGTCGTAGAGTGCGGGAAGGAGGGTGTTGATCTTGTCGACGTGTGAACGAGAGAGTTTCCATTATCAGTTTTAGTTTCCATATCGAGCTGTGGTAATTGTTTGGTGTTGTGTGCATGTTTCTCGTTGTACGAATGAACTATGATCACACACCCTAAAAGGGTATATTGTTCTTCAAGGCTTTGCTTGTACGTATGTCTTTTGTGCTCTCATAGGCTCTACATGATTCAAGTTGGGTGTCCTACTCTACAACCGCGCGGATGAACTAGGAACACCAGCCGTTCGCTTCCGCTGCTCGAGAACCTTCTGATACGGTTCCATATCCATCTCTGGGTATCGCCACTGCACACCCTGAATGGTCTCCTCGGTCCAGTAGTCCGAGTCCACCTTTGGGAACCCAAAGAGATCCCTCTCCCTGAGACTGCATCGCGCGATGTACGAGTCCCACCGGCGGTTGCTTGATATGTAGTCAGGCCACGCGTGCTTGCCGCCCCAGTGCGTCCCGCGCCGCTTGAAGTCGATGCCCATGATGAAGCGGGAGCGGTTGTCGATACCTTTGAACGCAGTGCCACGGTGGAGAACGTCCGTGCGGTACTAGTTACGTGATTGACGCAAGCATTGTGTGAAAGGTGCGTTGTGCATCAGCGGACGTGTCCAATGCTCGTGGAGAATCAAAAGAATTGATCAACTCACAATCATAAGCGAGCCGGCTTTTCCGGTCACCGCGACCTCCTTGTCCTGAAACGCTCCCTTTGGTTGAAGCCGGGGAACTATGGGAACATTCTTCGTGTCTTCCAGAGACACTATTTTTGTCGGAGCGTCGAACTCAGTCACGTCGGAGAGTAGAATCCACGTTGTATAATGGCGGTACTTTTTATCATTGCTCGGGACGACAAGAGAGTGATTTGCGTAGTCTTACAACATCGATGTCGGCCCATGTCGAGGTGAGATAAAGTGACCGAGGTAATTGAAGACTGGCGAAACTCACCAAAGTGCAGTTGCTGATCGTAGTCGATAAGGCCTGGGAGCCTTAATGCATTGAGCGAAAACTTAGGAAGATCGCGAAACAGGACGACGCTCACCCGAGTACTTTGCCCAGAGCTCGACTTTGTAGAGATCGACCTCAGTTGTTCCAAGAAGGCGCTCGATCGCGTTCACGAGGTCTGGATGCGTTGGCAGACGGTTGATTCCCTCTGATTTGTAGGGAAAGTCCTTGATGTTGCCTGAGAACTGTATCGATAAGGCGACCGTTTTGGGTGAGACCCATGGAATATCGGGGAGCGTGACCCCGATTAGGACACTCCTGGTCAGCCATACACGAGAGTCACTGACCGACAGACGCATGGCCCACCTGTGTGCTAGAGAGGTGTGCATACTTGGGGTTCTTGGGATCCGCGAAGAACTCCTCGGGGCGAGGGAAGTGCTTCCAAAGACCTTCACGAGCTGCAGCGACCTCTTCCGGGGTAAGGAAGTCGGGGATAATCGTGAATCCCTTCCGTTCGACCTCCTCCAGATGTTTGTCTGAAACGTAAACCATTTGATGTTACCAAGTGGGTCAGGACAGTCAAGCCGGCTTGTCGGTTGCATTTCTACCGGCTTAGTTTTTCAAGTCACAACCAGTATCCGTGTAAATTTAAATTTAATTACACACAATAGCTTCGTTTCTTTTCTTCTGCCGTCCAATGTGAGTGTTTATGTCCTTTTCATTGTGAGTTCAAGTTTACCAGAGAAAAATATCTGTCCACTAATTTACCAGCAGTATGCCGAATTGTTTTCCTCTATTTTTCTGCGTTCTTTTCTGTGGGCTTCGAGCGGGTAAACGTCCTTTCGCGGCGAACGTGCCGACACCTTTCGTAATTTCCTCGCACTTTCACATTTCCCAGTGGGTGCACTCGTCTCGCTGCAATCGACATCGCGCTCACTGCATGCGCTCACTCCGCGCGACCTCTCTCATCCTGATGGCTGTCGCTGCCCATCTCCCTCTCACAACACACAGCAAATGTCTGTTCTCGAGCAACTCAAGAAGTACACGACGGTGGTCTCAGACACCGGAGACTTCGAAGGTGTGTTGAACCTGCCAACTGCTCGAAAACTGACCGGAGACAAGATGGGAACATCTGAACTTCGTTACCTTTTCCCCATCGAAAATCGCCGAACACTTGGCCCGTTTTCCAGCCATCGCCGTATACAAGCCTCAGGATGCTACCACAAACCCCTCGCTCATTCTCCAGGCATCGCAGAAGCCCCAGTACTTGCCTCTGATCGATTCGGCAGTCGAGTACGCGAAGAAGCACGGAGGGTGAGTGAATCGAATGATTGAGTCTACAGTCTCCCGCAAAATCGCTGATGATCATTCTATCTCGTGGGCCCCACCTGACACGACTCACGACTCGCAATGAATTGGCCGTATCTTCTCCATCAGTTCGCTCGACGAACAAATCACCTTGGCCTTCGACAAAGTCTGCGTGAACTTCGGCGTTGAAATCCTCAAGATCGTTCCCGGTCGTGTCTCCACTGAGGTTGACGCGTTCCACTCCTTTGACCGCGATGCGACAGTGAAGAAGGCGCTTCGCCTTGTGGAACTCTACAAGGAGGTCGGCGTGGACGCGGAGAAGCGAGTCTTGATCAAGATCGCCAGTACTTGGTTCGTGTCTTTATCTGCGTTGAGCGGCGTCTGTTGTGTCTGATACCGGATCTCTGGGTGGTAATTCCCCGTGTCACCTTCATAGGGAGGGAATCCAAGCGGCCCGTATCCTCGAGCGCGATCACAACATTCACTGCAACTTGACGCTCCTCTTCGGATTCCCTCAGGTGAGTTGTTCTCCTTAGTTTGGCGACATCTCCAAACTTTGCTCCGCCGAATCCGTATTCCGAATCCACCACCCAACCCTCACGCTCGACAACCAGGCCGTAGCCTGCGCCGAAGCTGGGGTGACGCTCATCTCTCCCTTCGTAGGGCGGATCCTGGACTGGCACAAGAAGGCCACTCCCAACCCTCCCAAACCGTTCGTGGGCTCCGACGACCCGGGCGTGCAGTCCGTGTCGCGCATCTTCAACTACTACAAGCGCTACGGGTACAAGACCATCGTCATGGGCGCGAGCTTCCGCAACACGACCGAGATTGAGGAGCTCGCCGGGTGCGACTTCTTGACCATCAGCCCGCAGCTTTTGGGCGAGCTGGCCAAGGACTCCAAGGTTCGTTTTCGTTGCTCCAATTACCTTCACATGTGTCACTCACTGCTTCGCTTGGTATTTCGGTCGGATGAATATCGATGTTGTGTAGCCCCTCGCTCAGAAGCTCATCGCTTCCAGCGCTGCCACCCTCGACATCCCCAAAGTCAGTTTTGTTGACGATGAAGTGAAGTTCCGGTGAGTCCTCCCTTATCATTCCAAGCTCGGACTTGTCAGGCAACCAGCCCTCGTCTCTGTGATCTCCCACAGGTGGGAAATGAACGAAGACGCCATGGCAACCGAGAAGCTGTCGGAGGGCATCCGCAACTTCTTCAAGGACGCGGAGAAGCTTCGGGGGGTGCTCAAGAGCAAGCTTGAGGCCGCGGGGGCGGCTCAGAGCAAGGCGAACTAATCGGGCGGTCGTCGAGAGATAGAAAAGTTTGCGACGCTTTTGTGTATCCAGAATATCACGTCTTGGACCTGTGATTTGTGAGCATTCCCGAGAGCGCGTTGATCGGGAGGTTACTTGGCATCAAGAGGGAAATCTGACAGAAAAGGTATATATCAGGACGCAATGTATCAAAATTGGTTGATCTTGCGCAGCATAAATTTAAGTGTCCGTCCCGCAAGAACTAGGAACTATATGTGCGATTTGCTTTGCAAAGGGACTTTGCTTGCATACATGGCAAGTCCAGCAAGCAGAAACTTCGAGTACCACTGGTGGAAGAGAGTCACAACGGTGCCCACGGGCATGCGAAGTCCAGAGCCAAACCGGATTTGAATGGAAAGTACCTCCCCACCTTCATGACCCTTCTTCTCCCCCGACTTGTCCATTCTGTCCATATCCACGGCAAGATACGTCACACCACTGAGCCATGGCTTCCCTCCGGCAGAACCTGGGAATGGCCATTGGAGAAGCACCTCGCTGTCTGTCCTCGAAATCACTGTCCAGGCGAGCGCGGAATCCCTCTCACGGAACTTCATGTCCATAATATCCCTGTCCGTCTTCGCCGCCATCGGGTCCATTGTGAAAACTGAACCCAAAACTGCTCGTTCGGGTCGGAACGTTGGTGCGGTGAAAAACCTCCTAGCGATTTCATCGAGGACTGCAGTAGTGTCGGGACGAGAGGTGCCAGGACGGATGCGTATAGTGCAAGGTACAGAGAACAAGTCTCGATACACGAGCGAACCGTCTTTGGCGATAAGTGATGAATTTGGAATTGGAATCGCTTGTACCTTGCGCGTGAAATAGGCGAACACGGAAGGAGGGACGACGATCGCAGCTAGAGAGAACGCCAAGAGACGCGACATTGCCAACGCCTGGGGGAATGCACTCTTCTGACTGTCTTTTTGGAAGTCCCGAATCCCGATCGGGTGATACGTGTCTGGACCGCGAACACGTGTGTCCTTCATGGAACTCCACCGCCGCCCCGGGTGACCGGCGGCAAAAGGAATGGAAGACTTTTAACGGTCCTAGGGCAATCTGTGCTTCGGGCATGTTTCCTTGTCGGGTGATCCATCCCATGGCACTTCGATGACTTCAATGATTCAAATTTAGGGTTTAATTATGGCTCCTTATCATGGCTGAATATATCTTAGACATCATGGACTTAAATGAGTACTCCTTGTCGTGCTGGACCGATATCTGCAATGTCTCCAACGCTGTCAGCTTCGAGTTCAAAGTAATGAGATAGTCCGATCTCACTCAAGCTTGCATTGGCGAGCAATATTACAAAACATAACTTCTTTGCCCCATAAGTAAATACGAACTTCAACCTCAACCACCCTCACTCCCACTTTTCCCCCCTTGCCCCCGGAACTCCTCCCTCAGTCCACCACACCCATGCCTCTCATGCAGTATCGAAAAATCTTGAACCAGTCTCGAAGTGGCTTGAACCAGGTGGCCATTATCACAGGTGTCGCGCTTGACCGAGAACCAGGAGTCCAACTCTCTGAGAGATGTTTGCCCATGAAAGAGTCTCGTCCGTTTGCCTTTTGGCCTATCCCAGTTGAGGGGAACTTCCTTACGCACAGCGGAAGCCCAACGCATCCGTAAGCCCTGGTGCCGTTTCGGGCACCACCACTTCTGGCAACAACCCTCTGAGGGACTACAGGCTGGCACCCTGGGGAGACATTTATAAGGCGTTGGTCCATTCTGTGGTTGGGTGTTGCTGTCCTCGACTTATTTACCATGAACTCTACCTCTCGTTGAACTTGCGCCAACTGCAAACGCATCAAATACTGCTCCAAGGAGTGTCAAAAGGCCGATTGGAAATGTCACAAAATATTCTGCGGCAGAAAGTCCATGCCACGACCCGAGGACGTTGGACTGGGAGCGTTGTGTGCGTCACAGACCACTGGGTTCGGGGCCAGCGAGGCGCAAGCCTGCAGTGTAGACATTACCGGGTTTGAGAAGCGGATGAGTTGTTTTTGGACTCGGCAGATCCGGTGAAGTAGACACTTCAGGAAACTGGCCCTGAGCTGCTGGTTATGTTGCTTGAGATTATCGTTCAGCGGGAAGGACGGCTTGGGGTAGCATTACGGTGTGCCCACTACCCATATTCAACGGCTATGCAATTGATCTCGGCAAGCTGGTAGCACAGCCCCCTACATAAGAGCGATAGAGGGACTTTTTGATTCAAGTCGTCGGTATATATTTTGCATCACCCTGACGATTCAGAAACTGTTCCCTGTGGGTTTAATTTCGCACCTTGGAGTTTTCCGCCCGACCACCTCAAGCCAAACACTCCATCACTCCCGCGACAAGCCCTGCAGGCACTACTGGGTACGCCACTGTGAGCTATGAGGTTGACTGCCATGCCGCCGTCTTCAAGGTCATCACGGACGATGGAATGTCAAGACGCACGCGCAGCCCGCGGGAAGACGTATTTCAGGAAGTGTGAAGGCGGAGATGACGGGACGACAGTGGTTCTCGGTTGTATTGCATCCTTGCCTTCCAGAAAATGCGATTATTAAATGGGACAACGTTTTTAAACTGTTCGACCAGCTTGCATAACGCAACTGTTCGGCAACGAAATACATTTTCAGACTTTACATCTTAGTTACACGACCAATCCCTAAGGCTTGCTTTCCAATACGGTTATCCAGGGCTCCTCCGAAAGAATTCAACGTGTTTCCATAAACTTGGCGGCTGTGAAGATAGCAAACAATGTTCGAATTCAGTTGTCTGTGTCACCACTTCCGCCCAAAGGACACGAAGACTTACTGCTGCTGCCTCTACTTCCAGTTGAACTCCATTGGAGTTTGGCAAATACCACACCCATGTCGGCCAATTCTATCCTGCCAGCAGAATTGGAAATTATCGTCCTCCGTGCACTTGTTGCACTGAATGTATGCTCCAAACGTCAAGCACAATTGCTCGTCGCTCATTGGTTGCCACAGTTGGTCGCGGCGTGAAAAGCGGGACGAAAGAGGTGCCGCCGCGACGAATGGGGCCAAAATGAGCGGCAGAAGTACGGCGAGGAAGAGGAGAGAGCGAAGTGCCATAATCTTAGACTTTGCAGTGAGTTAGAGGGCTCGTGCGTGTCTTTATAGCAAGGGCAAGTAGAAATACTTGACTCGGGGTTTTTCAAGGGGCAAGCAGTTGACTTTCCCCCCGCCAATGCGAATGAGGATATACTTGCAAATCTACTGCTTGCGTCTCTTTTCAATATTCAGGATTTTGAAATCGAATCTCGCAGAAGTTTCAGCTTGCAAATTGCCTGATCATCCTTACATGAGCCGTCAGTGAGAATTCTTCATTCTTCATTCTTCATTCTACATTCTACATTCTTATGTTATGAATATTCAGGTGCATCCGTGTATGTATATTCTACGCGCAAATTGCAAAATTGATCATTGATTTGATTTACCGAGTGCTCGCAGCCCGAGTTTGCGACGTGAGCGGGTTGCGTATGGGCACACGCGGAGTGGGCACTCATGGGTGCCTTCCAGAGGGGGAGTGGCTCCCGCATGCGTGGAAGGTGTGTACGCTCGCCTTGCAGGAGGTTGGGCAGTGGCAGAGCTCCAATCGGCAGAATACAAGTATCAATGACCTCACAATCCACCCACACGGGCAAAGTTCGGTTCTTGCCGTCCTCCTGCGCTGCCGGAGCGGCTCCCCACCCAATCTCACCCTTTCTTCTCTCTCGCCCCGCACTCTCCCCGCCAGGCCCATCCACTAGGACTTCCCTCGCCGTGCAGCTTCCTCCCCGGTCATCACTGCCGCTTCTGCGGGGAAATCACTCCTTATAGCCTGCTACTGGATGCCCCGTACAAGCTGAGTACACACATGGTTGGTCAACTGCTCGCAAACGTTCACCTTCCGTTGATGTCGATAGCCCGCGCCCATCAACACTCCGAATGTCTAGCTGTGTTCCAACCTGCGAGGGAAGACCTACGATGTCGTTCTGTTGCGCTCGTGAGTTCTAGTCACTCTTCCTCTCCGCACCGCACCTCAATCCACACACCCAACACCACTTCTCAGGATTCCCACCCAGTAGTCTCGGAAATAAGCACGTAGAGAGCGTTACTTGGCACTAGATCCTTCCAAAAGGGGAGGTACTGGCGCTTGCTGGTGTCTTAGCCACTGGCCAGCGTGGGACGTGTCGTTACGCTCAACATGTGGTGGGAGGAAAGGTAGAAGAGAACGTTCGACTTGGCTCTGGTCTTCGTCTTAAAGTATGACTTCGTGTCACGGTGAACTTCGTTTTCGATGTCTTGCATGACTTCGACGTCCTTCTTCGATGCCTTGGAACTCAAGAGGGTCCGAACCTTTACGTTGTGCGCCTTTGGTTGTTGTCTCCTAGTAGGCGGGATTGGCAGGACTGATGTGACTTGAAATTGGCGTGGGACGGGTGTCCGTCGATGGAATGATACATACGCTAATTTTGCACTATTTTTGGAGACTTTCGTTGCTCATCGGCAATATATTACACTATTCTCTTTCATCCAATCAAATCACTGCAGGTTCTTAGCCCTCCACCAATTACATTTGATGCGCGACAGAGATGGCTTCTACAGAAAATTTGGAGTTCCTTGTTCTCAGCAATGCAATCGATCCTTCTGGTGGTTTCTTTCTTCAAATTTTCACGTTTGCCCGCCCTTTTACTCACCTTTTCACTCAGCAACCTTTCGGTGTCTCAAATTTGAAGCCGTTCAGCGTAGGATCCATTCTCATGCCCACCCCAAGCAAACGACCCATCCGTTTATTCTAGTGGTTCATCCCTGGGACATACTGGCTTCAGAGTACCTCATGTAGTGGGTCGCGAGGGGCGTAATTAGAAAGCTGACCTTATGAAGCCGCTTGCAGGGTTGAATGGGTTGGTCTTTCTTGTGGTACCCGCGTCTGAAAACGAGAGAACGCCATCCAGTGTGCTGGCGACATAAAGTCATTTTTCACAGCTTTAAAATTCAAGGCCGTTACTCAAGTCGATGCTTAAGCTGAATTTTAAGGTGGCTCTTAAGATTGTCTCAAGAGTCACTAGTGGTGAGTAAGGGTCATACATTCATCATTCATGTTCATGTTTGAAATTCTATCAAAATTCTAGTGAAGCTCAAATGTTGCGTGACGTCTACATGCTAAGAGTGTGTGTTGGTGGCGGCAGGAGGCGTTGTTGGAGACAGAGGTCGAAGTAACAGTGGTTGGTACACTTGGCAAGAAACCTGTGGGAAAGCGATTTTTGAGGGGAAACACAATTAGAGCCGCAGGTAGACTTTCCTTCAACTCTAAACATCAACTCACTCAGTTAAGCCAACAATAAACCATCCAAATGTGCCTCAGCGTCTGGGAGGTCATTGTTTGGGTCCCCAATGGCCTTCCCATTGAGCACCAGTGCTTTTCGTGTCACGTTCTTGGCGCAGTTCAAAACCCTTGTCTGTGCCATCAAACTTGCCAACAATGCTGGCAAATTTATCCACCCAGTACTACTTGCCATGAATTGAGATAGTGTCAATGTTGGGTTGGGGACAGAGAACACAAATGTTGTAGTATATCTGAAAATAGAATGAATGGAATCAGGGCGTACAAAAAGGAATTGCATAGAACCCACAAGGAGCTGGATACAGGCAACACTTTGGAAGGTCAACTTTGCATGGCCAGATTTGACGTGGGGTAGCCCTCCCCCTTGCTTGTTCACAAGAACAAAATTGACCATATCAATGAAGCCATTGTGAGCATAGAGTGATCTGTTCATCCCCTTCACAAACCTGCAGGATTTGCACAACACAATAAATGTGAGTTTGCAGGCCACAAACTGAATTTGAATAGGGAGTTTGCGCACCACACTTTTTTCCTGTAAATTTTACCTTGAGCCTCAGTGGCGCAGCCCCAAGGAAAAAATGAGGGTAAAATTTTCCTCTGGGCCCCCTCCACAGGAAAGTCAATTTTACCATGACTTTTCTCAGCAATGCGTGGTGGTAAACATGGAATGGCAGTTTGGAGACTTCAAGAGGCAAGTTTTTCTTGCGGATGCATGCCCCCTGCCCCCCCTCATCCTCATGGTGGTGCTCTCGTTGTTGCCAACTTTCAGGACCCGTTGCGGCAACTGTACTGGCCACCGACGGAGAAAACATGCCTCCGGACCTTCTATCAATGGAAAAAATTGCATGACCAGCAGAGGAAGTGGTCTCAACCATTGGTCCGGATGTGCTGACACCTTCTGGTGAGTACTTGTTCCAAGACTTGATTTGAGGCCGATTCGACTGGGAATGGACTGCCCATCATTTACTCTACATTTCCTCCTACAGAAGTTGCAAATAGAGGCAATGGCAGTGTCCATGGGCCTCAATTTTGCAAGCTCGTTGGTCCTGTTGGTGAACCACCTTTGATGTGGATGCAACTTCTGACAGAGGTGCTTGCAATTCTCCCATTCTGGAAAAGCCCCTTGGAGGAAATTTCAGAGAAACAAGCACAGATGGTTTCAAACCTTCAAGCAATAGGACCAGAGTGGGATGGTGTCAAATGGAAGCCCATCAACACAGCCCTTACTCGTGCCCTCGCATGGATTGAAGAGCAAGAGAAGGATGATAGGAAGGCAACCGGCAAGGACAGGGAGTATACGGAACTTGAACAGCTTCTGGAACAGTGGCTAGATGCGGTGAGTGGTTTGAAGCTAGTGATGCCATCAACTGCTGTAACCTTCTGTTTACAACACAAATGCAGTATCGCAGGAAGAAAACAAGCAGGTGAGCAAGAAAAAGGGAAAGGCGGATTGGTGGCAGACAAGGAGCTTGTAAGGAGTGAGTGATGCATCAAGCGATTCCGATTCAATCTTTTGTTGCCAATCTTCATTCAAATCACTATTGGTCAAGTCAATGGAAGTCTATACAACTCCCAAACGGCCCACTGCAACATTGGACAGTGGGGAATTGGACAGGGACCACTCAAACCGGGATACACTGATTCCCTGGAGGAATCAAAGGAAACAATCACAGAAAAGCAACGAAGGCATAGCACAAAGTGCGATCAAAGGACTTGTGGAACAACAGTGGGAGTCCACCACAAAAAACAAATGTTTTCACAAGGATGAGCTGAAATGGAAGAAGAAATTGCTGGAACTGGAGATGCAGAAAGCCCAACTGGACAGGGAGAAGTTTGAAGAGGATAAAAAGGACAAGGAGAATGCACGCCAAAAGGATGATGCACTTTTGATGCTGTTGGAGCAATTGAGTGGGGCACAACAACCCAAAATCGGATTGATTTGATGGACGTAATAGGACCTTATGTTATGTCACGCATCAAATGTATTAGCTGTATATAAATACACAATTTCATCAGGGAAGTGGACAAAGATACATCTCAAGAGTGGGAGGGTTGATGCCGAACAGGTCAACCACTTGGCTCCCATACAAACAAGTATGACAGTTTGTGAGCAAAACAGCAACGCTGTAGTACAGTGCAATTGGCTGCAGGAGGAACTTGAGGTTCTTCTTGAAGTCAATGAAAGCAAATAGTGTCACAGGTTTGCTGAAACTCCACTCTACTGCAATCCTCATGGTGCTCATATCAGCATTATGCTGTTGCTGAGCTTCAGTAAGGTTTGCCACATGAAATGGTGAGAGTAGGTGGAGGTTTTGGCCATATGCAGGGTCACCATAGAGTTGGAGTGGATCCCCATTTGCAGACCATGCTACAACAACACAATATCAGAAAACAATGTCCCCCAACCTTGATAGTACACTCACCATGGTTACAAAGCAACCGTGGAAGGTTACTCTCCTGATAGACACATGCGTCGTGGCGTTTCCCACTAAAGGGTCCAAACAACTGAAGAATTCCATTGGCAATCAAAACTCCTTGAAACTTAATTGCGTGCACCTGCTTCCATCCATTGTACCAGAGCTCCTGGTGCCTGCTTGGTCGCGTCATGGGTCGAAGAGTACCATCAATGAAGCCAAAGACACTAGAAAGGGGTGCACCAGTGGCATGTACGTCCGCACAGCACCCATCCAGGTACTCCGGCGTCAGGAGATGGTCATCGCACTCTATTATGTGCTGAAAATGCGCCGAGATGTGCGTTGCTACTTCCAGGACAATGCACAAGACTTGGGAAATATCCTGACCGACCACAATTGCAATCTCCCCAAGATGCCCAGGATAAGACAGGTGCTTGAGAAGGATGCATAATGCATTTCTTCCTGAGAGTGCAAGCCAATTTGAGGTTTCGAACCTCTCCGGAATCTCCAGAGCAATCCGCAACCGATTAATGTTGTCCTTCCTGAATCTGGTCCCAACACTGTCAACCAATGGCATCCACACAATATTTCCATAGTTCTCACCTGAAGTGATCAATAAAGTCCGCGTCATTCAATGAATAAAAGGAAACCGGGTCCAAAAATAGTGTCAATGACTGCGACGGTGTTTGTTCCTGCGAACTTGCAATGGCAATTGCCATTGCCACCAGATGTGATGTATCTTGGTCCGATTCAACAGTGGAGACTTGCGCGGCCAGGAATCAGAGCATGTGAGACAAGAAATGAGAGTTGGTGCTACAAGAAAGTGTGGGCGGGGTGCAAGGTCAATTCGGCGATTTTATTTTCTTCGGCTACAGGAAAATCCTACAGGAAATTTTACTTGCTGCACAAACTCCCTAATATCACTCACTTGTACTTGTAAAGTAGATCTGCAATGGACATCTTCTAATCATCTGGGGAGCCAGGCAAGTTGTACTTGCCATTGAGAGACAACAACCTTGCCTGCACTTGCATTTGCACATTTGCACACTCCAACGTAGCTCCAGAATTGAACTTGTGAACACCATGTATCAGTCTCACAAAAGCTCAAGAAGCACAAGTGCATCACATTGTTTTTGCTTCCTTGCAAAATTCCATGTTGTCAGGTAGGTCACCATTCTCCAAGAGATTTTGCCCCTTGGTAGATGCCCATGTTGTGAGATATGCTCTCCTATAAACAATACTTGCTTCCTTTGCAATTTGGATGTGCCTTCAGGAACTTCAAAGGCAGATGAAATGGTCCATATTCAAGGCAGAAAATATGCCCAGCCTTTGCCATGGCCTTCGCATCACCCTCACTGTGGGAAAATGGATTAAGTCGCCTCAATAGATATTGTAATGGGGCGTGTGCCTGCTAAAAATCACGGCCCTGCCTAGCTTCTGAACCTTGCAGTCAGCCAAAAACAGGGAAGGAAGTTTGGCATAATGCTACACAACCTAGGTGAGCTGCACGAGCCTGTAGTCTGCAGGACCGTGTATATATGATCAGATGTACATTGCAAGACATAATGTGCATAGAACTCACCTGCAGGTACATGATGCCAAGCTTAGGGCACGTCCTGCAGGTGTGCACATCTAAACCCGCGGCCACAGTAGTGGCACAGCAGCTAATACCCAACAATCATACTACACTATATACTCCACGTTAGTGGATGTCAGTGTCAGTGTGACACTATGGCCTGCTTACCATAACAGACTTGGACAAGGACTGACCCATTTCAGAGGATAGGACTCAATGCTCAGAGGACACAGAAGGGACCATAATGACTCTGTGCTCTACCAAGAGCGGCAAGTGCTATCCTCTCTTTTGGAATCAGATCTGGACCTATGGCCAGCAGGGCCTGGTGATAGTGGGTTGGGCTTTTACGTTGGGCAGGCTCTGGCATTTTTTCTGTTGAGTTCAGGAAAGGGGAGCAACTTCCCCTTGCTCTTGTTCACCAGTTCCATGTATCATGGGGAGCCTCATTATTGAAAACTTAGACCTTGCCTCCTGACTGGAGAGCTCAAGGTTATGAGTGAGTGTGTTAATTGCTCACTTGCAAGATGTGTCAACTTGCAACTCACTCAGTCATTTATGTAGGTAACTTGCAACTCACTCACTTGCAAGGATTCCTAACTTGCAACTCGCAAGTTGCTGTCCCAAACTGCCACCAGAACTGGCTCTGAGTCCAAGTTTGCATCCTCCAGTTTGTCCATGACAATGTTGAACAGTAGGACAATCATCACAAGGGTAGGATACCCTGCACCCTGAACCATAGAGAGCACTTGAGCCTTTGGCTGTAGAAGGAAGTAAACAGGTGTGCATGTTGCAAGAAAACCAATGTTTCAGTACTCACCTCAAGGAGTTTCTGGACCTTCTCTAAGTAGTTCCAATCCTTGTCCAACAGTGTCCACTCCCAAAGATCCCTGTGAGAAGCTATTAGCTTCTCAACCTCCTTCCTGTCCAAAATGGCATGGGTGATGGGACTTCCACCATGTCCCAACAGGAGCAATCAGCTCCTGAGCATTTGATGGCACTGCGAATTGCAGTGCCTACAGCTTGCAAAGCTGTGGAGCACGTTGGACCTTGAAGATAAGCTTGTACAGCTTGTAATAACTGGGTTACTCAGGTTTTCAGCCACGCAGAAATGACAAAAAGCTGCTCACCTTTTCCACTGGCCCACTGTTCCCTTCAGTAATGCCCTCTTCATCAATATCTGAAAGCCAAAACTTGGTGAGACCTGCGTGGACAGCAAGGTGGAGAATGTGCGCAAAACAGTGGAGGGACATCATGGGCAGCTGCAATGGCACGCATAATTATCCCATTGTTAGAGGCGTTGTCCATTGTGAAAGATTTCAACTGTTCATGTTGAGGGGAAATGAACAAGTGTGGTGTAAAATGTTTATATATATATCCCCTTAAATCGCACAGAACTCACCTTGTTACTAACACCCCTCTTCCTCAGTGCATCCAATATAATAGATGCTAGCCTTTCTCCTGTATGCTGGCCCTTCACATGAACAAAGTCCAGCAGGACCTTCTTCATGTTCCAGTCCTTCCCCACCCAATGTCCTGTGACAGCAGCAAAGCTATGCCACTGGTCCCGCAATGTCCAGACGTCTGTTGTACAAGCAATTTGCACACAGTCGTCCAGTCGTCCTGGTTGGAGGGTCAAAAGGGCCTGAGACAGACAATGAACAGATCACTCACCTCCAATAGCTGATGCAGTATTCCCTGCAGTCGCTTGATTTCGTCTGGAATGTCCCCCCAAATCATGTCCACAGAGATTTGAGGTGCGTTGGGGTTCACAACAGCCATCATCTGCATGAACCACTGATTGGATGGTTCAGACAGAGGCTGGTCAGAGGCTACAACCCAACTGAGAGTGGCCACTTGATCGCCATTAACGGTTATTATCCCCTTTAATGTCACTTAAGCGAAATCACACATCTATCTTACACATTAAGTGCGTCTTAAATGTATTTCAGTTACGCTGGCATTTAAATGCCCTTAAATGCAATCACTTCCAAAGTCCGATTTTCAGATGCGGAATTGAGTCGAAGAGCAGTTGTACCTATCTGCGGGCAAGAATATAGATGATTGTTTCTCGAAACTCTCGTGTATCCTGAAGCTGCTCTTTTGTCAAACGGTGTCCCGGCAAAGTGATCAATTGACATCGGGGCATATAGTCGCATCATATTCACTCGAAACCATCAGTTCAACATTACTGAATTGCACCACCGTACTTTTCCCACTTGGCCCAGAAATTGTATTTACATGCTTCCCTCTCCACACGTTGCAAACTCTGACTAAATGCAGACTAGACCCTCACTCATCACCCCTCAATCCCACCCTCCCACTTCTCCCACCGACTCTTCACGTCCTCAGCCTCTTTGGTCTCCTCCTCCTCGGTCCCAACGCACTTCTTCCAGTCCGACCGATCGTTCACGCCGAGGTAGTCCGCAAGGCAAATCCGGGCGAACTGGATAGGTACAGCTGTGGGGTTCGTACGGCCGGGGCGAGGCGGTAAGAAGGGTGGGACGCCGGAAGTATCCTGCACGTCTTCTGTTGATGCGTGCCGGACGAGGATGAGCAGTCGCGGAGTTCCGGTCAGATCGTCGGGGGAGTTGGGTAGCTGGAACCGCAGGTAAGGTTGCGTCACATCCTCCTGAGAAACAACGAGGTTGCAGTCAGAAATGTGCAACAGTGAAATCGGTCAAAAAGTCCAACTAACCGGCAAGTCTGGCTCCTCTGTCAGGTGCACTGCCGCCGCGCTATCCCGAATGAAATCGTCCACACCAGCCACCATACCTCCCGGAATGGACACACACTGTACGTGGTAATGCTGCACCCTCTTACTCTCCGCCCCGCCCTGCGTCCCACCGCCTCCCGCAAACGCCTCGAATACCACCACCCCATTGCCGCGTTCCGCCTCCATCGCCCTCACACCACGAAGGTACGCGTCCACCTGCTTCCTCGCCGCCTGTGATTCCATCTCGCTCACGCCCGCGTTCTGCACCAGATGGTTAAGCGAGGGGTAGTGCCCCACCGTGACGGCAAGGTAATGCCCGCCGTTTACGAGCGACCCGCGCGGGATCGTGAGGTAGCACTCGGACGAGATCGACACGAGGAGGTGTGTGAGCAACGTTGGCGTGGAGAGGCAGAACCAGCAGTCGGTCGGCTCCTGCTGGCGCTTGTCCATGCGCGGCTTCCCGTGGTTCGTAGAGGCGCTCAACCCCGCCATGACGCAGTCCTTGATCCAGTGCCCCTGCTCTCCGCACAGGCGGCACACGTACGTGTCAGGCGGCGGTCCTCCCTTTCGCCCTCGCTTGCCGCCCTGCTCTTCTCCACCGCCACCTCCGTTGCGTTGAGCGTCTCGTTCTGCTTTTTGGGGACAGTCCTGGATCCAGTGTCCCGGTTCGTTGCAGATACGGCACACGTAGCGAGCCGGGGGAGGTCCGTTGGCCTGCCGTTTGCGAGGTTGTGTGTCCGTCGCGGAGAAAAAGTAGTTCCCCCCGCCGCCACTTTCGTCGGGTATGTCGAAGTCCTCCCACGGGTCGCGCTGCCTCTTCCCACCTTTAGCGGGCGGCGCCTGATCCTGCCCCTCCCCGTTGGCGCGCTTTGTCGAGGTAGAGGTGGACGTCGCGAGCGTGTACGGATTCGGCGACGCGTTGGCAGGTTTGGCCGCCAGAGTCGCCTTGTCCATTCTTGGGAGAGGCGTGACGTTGGCCGCATAGAACCAGCGTGCCTTATGTTGAGCCGCGGGACTGGGCACCGCAGCGAGGACGATGAACCTCGTGTGCCAGGACGCACCCTGCCCCGTCGCGTATGGCTCGCGCTCCCAGAACGTATCCCGGTACTTCTCGAGCGGCGCGGGTGCGAAATGGTACCGCGGGCGAAAGCTTTTGGCGACATCGGCGACGGAGGAGGATGTGGGGAGGTGCGGGAGGTTTTTGTTGGAAGCGGCAGAGGGGGAGAGCAGTGTGACGCCGCGGGGGATGGCGAAGGTGAGGAGGATGTCGATTCCCGCCGGCGGTTCGGAGGCGGGGTCGGTGGGAGTGGGACAGGGGGTGTCTTTGGGGAGGTGCGGTGCGAGGGTCGCGTGGAGCGCGGCGACATCCGAAGGGAAGAAGCGCAGGTCGGAGGTGGTGGTGGACGTGTCCATGGGGTCGTCCGTGTCGGCAGCAGTTGCTCCACCGTTCCCGGCAGAGCCATTGATTTCCTCCGCCTGAGGCATTCCACCAAGGTAGGCGACTTTGACTCCCTGGGTCGTCTTGAGCAGGCCCTGGGTGCCGAGCAAGAACAAGTTCTCGCAGACCTCGCCCTCGGTCCCGCCCGCTGCCTGCAATCCGGGAAGCGCGCGCACACGCTCAGGCAGCTGACGGGATCCGGCAAAGATGTACGTCGGCGCGGGGACCTTGAGCGAGCCGTCGAGAAGGGCCGTCAGCTCGTCCTCGGCCCCGTCCTGTGCCATTATGGAACTCGCGCCATCGTTGCCGTTGCCGGTCTCCTGACTCGACAGCAGCGGGTCCCTCCAGGCGAAGAAGTCGCCGACAGAGAGAACGAGGTCGAATGGGCCGTGCTTGGAGTTGATGGCCTTGAGCTTTGTCAGAAAGGTTCGAATCGCGCCGTCGACGGGACCCGTCACGAGCCTAGGCGAGGCGTCAGTTGACGATCGTGAGAGTGATGCGGCAGAGTGTCGATGTGGGCTCACACTTTGACGGGCTTCGTGTCGGACATCGTTTGAATGGGGAAATGGAAAATAATGCTTAAGTGAAGTGTAGTAACAAACATAATTAAATAAATCAACCAACTAATCTTCTCCTTCGCCGCACACCGCCACCTCGCCAATGTCGTCCGAGTACCCCGACGAGTGGGATACCCTCAGCGACCCGCCCTCAAAGCAATACGATGGGTACCCTCGCCCGTGCTGAACCAGAATCGGAACTTACATGACGACCCAACATGCCCAATTCGCGTCAGCCAAGTTTGATCGAGTGGAGGGCCTCAAAGTATCGGTGGAGGAAGACGAGAAAGTCCTGTGGATTAGGTTTAATGTAGGTGTTGAGATTCATCCCGTCTCGAATTCGAATCCGATCAGAAACTCACTCGTTCGACGAAATGCACTGCAGAGACCCCACCGCCTCAACGCCATCACACAGGCAGGGTGCAACGCTCTTCAAGGTATTCTGGACATGCTGCTGCTGGACCGGTAGATCAGGGTCGCGGTGTTGAGCGGGGAGGGCAAAGGGTTCAGTTCTGGGTTGGGTACGTCGGCTGCTCTACTTGGTACTGGGAGGAGCATAATCAAATTCAAAACCCACTCGTGTCGTCGCCATGACCGTGAACAGACTTTGACAGCGCAAACAAGGCACCGGGACCAGACCACAAGACGCTCTTCTTCAACCAGCGCAAGTACTCACTGCTTCCGCTTAAGTTCAGGACGATCCTGCAACCCGTCATCTCGCTCATGAAGGGGAAGATTGTGGGGAGCGGGTTGGCGTGTAAGTTGATCGATGTCGTTCGGTGCCCGCCGGAAATCGAGGCGTGAGAGGCAGCGATCACTGCCCTATGCCCGCCGCCCAGTGAACTTTGGATTTTGATATTCACTGCCACTTTCTCAATATCCAACGCAACTCCCAACATATTCACCCCTCACAGACGCCCTCTCCGCCGACGTCCGGATTGCTGACCCCACGCTCTCCATCTCCTCGGGCGCGAACCGGATGGGCCTTGGCGGGATCGACATCGCGCTCGGGTGGCTGTTACCCCGTCTATGCGGGTGGTCGGCAGCGTCGGAAATCCTGCTGACGTTTCGCTGGCTTGATGCCGAGCGGTGTCTGAGGTCGTGACTGGTGACCAGTATTGTACCGGCGGAGAAGTTGGATGAGGAGGGGAGGAAGATGGCGAGGGATATGCTCGTGAGTTTATAAACTCATTGAAATCTTCGTGTCCCAAAGTCGGCAATTCTGAAAGTTACGAATCTTTTGATGTTTTGCAATTGAATCAACAGGACCTCAGTCATCTGGGGTGAGTAAAACAGTGACTTGTCCTGTTACGTTATACGTCTCACCACTCTTTCAACTCCCATTTCTCTTCCACCCCCACGCCCCCACGTCAGCCTCGCCGTGACCAAAATGAACCTCAACGCTGTCGCCGAAGGCGCGTCGATGCGATCGGCCATCACGGCCGAGGACACGGCGCAGATCTTTGCCGGGTCCAACCCCGAGGCGGCGGTGATCAACGAGAAGCTGAAGAAAAATGTGCAGAGGGGGAGGTTGGGCTCGAAAATATG
Organism: Gonapodya prolifera JEL478; assembly: GCA_001574975.1. Lineage (NCBI taxonomy): Eukaryota > Fungi > Monoblepharomycota > Monoblepharidomycetes > Monoblepharidales > Gonapodyaceae > Gonapodya > Gonapodya prolifera. The sequence continues at coordinate 21,153 of KQ965835.1, forward strand.
AGGAGTAACACATGAAATGTAGAATTAAAAACAAAACCTGATCTCCGGCCTTTTTGGGAGACCGGAGCTCCACCACGGAAATGTCACTGAAACCATTTTCATCCGCTGCGTCACTGCGGCCACTCAGTGCATTCGACCGTCTCTTTGCCCGCCTCGCTAAGTCCGACGCCGTGCGGGCTCTCCTCGCGCTCAACATCGTGGGAGCGTGGCTGCTCAGGTGAGACGACACCGACACTGGGCACCAGTCAGATTACAAATCACATCTCTCGCTGTTGCATTTTCCCGCAGAAACTACTTGCTCAAGCGATGGACGTCGCTCTGGCGGACCATTTCTGGCCAACCCGCACCGAAACTGGAGATGGGAGACGAACGCAAGCGCGTCGCAAAATTCAAAATGCTCGAGGATGAAAGCGTGGGAAAACACAGGCGAGTGGCACGATTCGTGGTCCCGCTATGTATTTTCTTGGGCGTGTGTCGGGACCTGGTTTGCCGACATCCGCGGACTCGCAGGTACATCACCCTCAAGAGCGGTATCAAGCTGCACGCCGTCGAGGCCGGGTCGCTAAATGCTCCACTTCTTATTCTCTTACACGGGTGCGTATTCCCGCCCACAGTCGTCACTTTCATGACATGAATCATGTTCAATCTTGGCTTAACATTCAACCCCCATCAAGGTACCCCCAAAACTGGTACATCTGGCACCGCATTATCCCCCCACTCGCGCGTCACTTCCGCGTCGTCGCGCCCGACATGCGCGGGTATGGCGGGTCTGAAAAGCCAGACAAAGTTCAATACTACCACGCAGATCATCTCACGACAGACGTCAAGGAGCTGGCGGAGGCTTTGCAAGTGGAGGCGGGGAAGAGTAAGAATGAGAATTTTATTCTCGGGGGGCACGACTGGGTGGGTACACGTTAAGCGATGGAGGCGCTATTGCAGGAGTTGCGAAGCGCGACCACGAAGGTCGAGGCCTAGGCGCAAAAGCACTGACCGAGTTGTTCGCCGGAGGCTAGTGATTCTATGGGCAGCGGAACGCTGCTTTGATGCCCCAGAGCGGCGCGAGAACAAATTCTAAAAGACAGAGTAAAAGTTTACTCGTAACTACTCTTCTACAGGGGGCGGTAGTATGCTGGGACTTTGCATCCCGGTACCCCACTCTCCTCTCTCGTCTCATCATCATCAACGTTCCGCCGCCGTGGACCCTGTTGGAGAACATGACGTTTCGGCAGCTGCGGAAGTCGTGGTGTAAGTTCTAGTTCGTCAGCCCCGTCTTTTTCCCTCCTATCCCACATCACTTACTTCCATCCCAACCGACAATCGCCTGTCCTACGCACCAGACATCGTCTGGTTCCAATTCCCCGGCCTCGCCGACGCGGCCCTCTCGGCCGATGACGCCGCGGGTCTGGTCGAGCACTTTCTGCGCCACACCAAGGGCGTGCCCGAGAGCGAGCTGGACGTGTATAGAGTGGGGATGGCGGAGGAGGGGCGGGCTGCGGCGGCGATCAATTTCGTGAGTTTGCGTTGATCTTCCGGCTCAGCCCACTTCCTTGAAGTAATCGCACGTCCTGTGTAAACCACACCCGCCCTCCCTCCCCCACCCAGTACCGCGCCAACATCACCCCCACCACCCAATCCACCCTCCTCGGCCCGCCCCCATCCTTCCCTCCCACACTCATCATCTGGGGCGACCAAGACTACTTCCTGGACACCGAGACGTGCCTGTGGGGTATCGAGCGCGGGATCCCCGAACTGCAGGTGGAGATATTGAAGGGCGTGGGGCATTTCGTGCCGGATGAAGAGCCGGAGAGGGTCGTGCAGATTGTGGAGAGGTTTTTGGTGGTCGGGGAGGGGGTGGGGAGTGGTGTTACTGCGTGAGTGGACTTGTATGGTGGGGTTTTGCGCGGGTGGCTTGGAGGGTAAGTGTTGAGTGGCGATACTAATGTGGTGACGACGACCGAGGGCAACAAATTTTGAGTACGTTGGGAGAACATGAAGTGTACTTTCCGATGTATCCTTAAATGCAGTCTATAATATTTGCAGCGGTCAGTGCATCCCCGTGGGCAAGTCGGATATCGTTCCGTTTGGACAAATAGGCGCATCTGGAGCCGGCAGTTCGACCGCAACGCCGTGACCCAGAAAAGTTGGACAACGCATGTCTGAGTTAATTTAATTAAACCCTACCATACTTGGCTATCGACATCTCTTCTCCTCGTGACGCCTGCTCCAACAAACGTCGACTGTCGCCAACCAATGGTGCACGATTGGTCTGATCTCTGCTTCGGTACCAGTCTCACAGCTTTGCTCGCCGCCGTTCAGCCTCCTTCGCCGCCCGGTCCTTGCCCCTGTTCAGCATGCAGATCAGGCTGCGTGCCATGAACTCCGTTTGGGTATGTGTCAAAAAGGGGACGAGGGACGTGGGGGTTCGGGTATAGGAAGATTTCACTCTAGGAAAAACGTCGGTTCACTTTCTAAATGAAACCAAATAATCGTTGACAGAGCTCAGTCCAGAAAGAGCGCCGAGACAGTTTGCAGGAATTAGGAACCATGGAAAGCGACGCCATCACCTATCCGAAGAAGAAGGAGTCTGAAGGAGTGTCATTGGCACCACTGAAGATTAAACTGGTAAGAATAGCCAAGCTGCCGGTACAAGAAATTGCGCTCAAAACCACCATTGCGAGGCAGTTACACAAAGTCGCTCTCAGAATGTATGTCTTGGAACAGCAAGGGATCGCACACTTGGACCTGAAACCCGGGTAATATCCTTGTTTCAGGGGACGGCACTGGGGCTATCGGAGATTTTGGCATGGCAAAGTACGGGGCAGGAAGCAGGGATCCTCTATCTGGAACAGACCTGTACGTGCCACCAGAGGCATTGCGTCCTCGCCTGAATCGCTTTATCCCGGACACAAATCTAACCAATGGGCGAGACATTTATGCGTTCGGCATTACTTGCTATGCAGTAAGCGCGAATCAAAGTCAGCGTTATAAAGCAATGTGGTGACCATTTGTACTGTAGATTTGGGTTCTTGGTCGTCCATACTCCGAAAGAGAGCTTGCATCATTTGACGAGCTGAAATATGCGATCGCATGTGCTGGAAAGCGACCAAATCTTTCGGATGCACGACTTGATGATATGCCAGATGCTCTGAAGAATATGATGGTACGGTGCTGGAACGACAATGTTGAGTCCCGTGCAACAAGTTTTGCACGTGGTATTGTTCTGGTGCTCGCAAGTCTCAGGTTAGTTACAGTCATCTGCGACATGCTCTGGCATAAAATAGTAAGCACTTTTACCTCAGGGCACTTCCAGTGCCATGGGAATTCAGTGCCCGCACAAGTCAAGATGACTCGGGATATACCTCACCACAGCGTGGACATACATCCTTGAAACTGTTTGATGAGGCCCAAAAGGAAGGTGCTGCTGGTAATCTGGAGGCAGCCGCTGCACGCTATCAGGCGGCGGCAGAAATGGGACATGTGGAGGCCCAGTACCAACTTGGCCTTTGCTTTTGGAATGGGGCGGGAATAGTGAAGGACATCCGGCAGGCGCTCGAGTGGTTTGAGGAAGCCGCAAAATCTGGTGATAAAAATCAAAGTCAACGCTTGGTGACTGTTATCGCTTTGGAGAAGGACGGCCCAAGGTGCTTCTGCGGGCTGCTGAATTGTATCATGATGCTGCTGAACGGGGGCATGCTGAAGCACAACTGAAGCTTGGGGTGCTTTACAGTTGTGGTCTTGGGGTTGAGAGGGACCATCGGCTTGCACTCCAGTGGTTCGAGAAAGCAGCAACTCTCTATTTGGTCCCTTTTGTAGTCTACGTTCGCAAATTAATAACTGCAGACTTTATTGTACAAAAGACCCACTCCTCAGATTTGCCGAGAGCCCAACGAGTACCGAAATCGGCAGCAAAAGACGAGGCAGGTGTCGTTTGGGGAGGCAAGCTGCGCCACAGCTCACCCGTTTTGCACCAGTTCAGACGAAGACGAACAAGACTTACACGACAACGTTGTGTGAAAGAAGGAGAACAACTCTACCGCGTCGCGAAGCTTGGGTTGGTTTGGCTGGATATCGCGGATTAGGATTGAAGTAGTCGCCTCTGGCGGAAACGGTGGTTGCTGCGCGAAACAGAACGGATTGGAGGTTTTCAAGGAATGGCAGGAGACGCAAAAAAGGCTGGAAAGGGGCCTTCGGCGAGCTCTGGACCTCCTGCCGCAGCTGCGACGTCTCAATCACCAACAGTGCGGATCGAGCAGAATGTACAGGGTTTCACGGGACTGTCAATGTGGAACCCTGCTGCAGCAATGATATATCCGGAGAACGTGCCATCGGGCCTATCATCGGAGGGTTTGATTGGGACTGGCGGGGCTGCCGTGGCAGGGGAGTCCGTGACAGGAGATGGATTGTCCATCACCTCTACCCAGCCCAGTCTGGCGTCAGCGTTCGCCACAAACGGCTCGAGCAGTACAGGAGAGTACGGACTCTTTTCGTTGTCACCTGCTTCGGCGACGTCGACGTTATGGTCGCCGTGGGCGGCTCAACCTCTAATTTCTGCGACAACTGGGTCTCACCAGGCCTCGCCACTCAGCAATCAAGCACACGTTGTCACAGCTGCGGCGGCTTGGGGAGCTGCGGAGTCGTGTGCGCTCTCACCGCGATGCAACTTGGTGTCTTCAGGTTGGCAAACAGGAGTTCCTCAGCAGGAAACGAATGCCTCACCTTCCTCGAGGGCTGCCACGCCAATCGAGATAATCGGCGGATACACGGAGCGTGCTACTGTAGCTGCACCGTCTCCTGGTCGCAGGACCTCTTCGGCGCGGGGGGACTCCAGTAACGGCTTCCCGCTGAACACTTCTGAACACTCTGGTCCCCGTGCCAGAGCTGGATCACGGACGTCAATAAAGAACTCTGCTATGGACGGGCACCATTTCTTGTCGTCTGTCACGGTCTCGTCGCCCCTCTCCCTCGCTGCCCTGGTTGGAGAATCTTCCCCTTCCGCTGGTTGGAACCCCTTTCTGTACGCGGCTCCCGCACAGGCATCAGCCCAGTCATCGTTGCAGCGTGCTGCAGATCCACATGCTGGCGGGGAGTATGGAGCCGAATATGACTACGCAGAGTACGCAAGGAGGATGGGACTGGGAATCGACGATATTGTTGGAGAAGGAGGGGGAGGGGACGACACGACAGACGAAGAGACACTACGTATTCTCAGTGGGACGTTAGAGGCCGAAGGTGGCTCTCCATCAAGAACATTGACGGGAACGAAAGGTGCTTTAGTGCCACCTCCGGGGCTGCTTCGTACGGAGTTGAAAGCCCCTCCTGGAGTCGAGAGTGCAGATGAGTCGACTTCAAGCGAACTTGGACTCGATAGAACTGATAACGTATCTGCTGAACCGTCGGATCGGTCGGGGCGTGAGTCGAGCCTCGACAAGGCCATTGGAGCTGAAAGCGGAGAGGGAACACATACGTTTTCGAACATTAAGAATGTTCTCCCCGCTCAGGACAATTCGGAATCCAAAGTTTCTTCGGACCGGCCCAAAAGCGTCAAAGGACTTGTTCCGGAATCAGCAAGCCCATCTGGCGCAAACAAGGACGCTGAACAGACTGAGACTGGCACTCAGGTGAATCGAACATTATCAGCCTCTCCGTTATCGGTACCGGCACCAGTGGCGCCCAAGAAGCCGATGTCGTGGGCCAATATCGCGAAAGCCCAGTCGAAGTCGGGTCCTATTAGTTCAGGCGCTGTTCAGCCGTCATCCCATCCCAATGCAACAAACTCCCGGACGCAACTACCAGCTTCTGTAGTGACGCATGTTTCGGTGACCAGTTCGTCGGTCCCTGCAACCCGGCTTCCCGGGGGACCCGCCAACTGGGCTTGTTTGGCGGCCAACCGCAATGCTCCGAAGCCTAACATCCCTGCTACGGCCCCTACTCCAGTGGTGACCCCCCCGGCCAGCAACGGACCGTCGCCGTCGTCGGGATTGTCTCTCGTTCCAACAGGAACCGCGGTGGACTTGAAAGAGGCGAAGAAGAAGGTAGCTGATTTGTTCAAGGTAAGAAGAGTAAATCCCGGGCTAAAGGAATTCTGGGGCGGAATTGGAGGAAAGGTGAGCATTCGCGGCAATCCCGTCGGTTGTCGAGCTCAAGAACCCCTTTACATATCCCCGCCTTTGCAGTCTCGTTTCTTCGTGATTAAGTCATACACCGAAGACGACGTGCACAAGTCCCTCAAGTATTCAATCTGGTCGTCCACTGACATGGGGAACCGTCGCCTCAATCAGGCATACCTTGATACTTCCGCCACTGGAGCCGGAAACCGCCCAGGAACCTCAGGCGGATCGGTATACCTTTTCTTTTCGGTGAACGCCTCTGGACACTTCTGTGGTGTGGCGACGATGACGAGCAAGGTGGATTGGGAGACGAGTGCGAGTGTGTGGGCCCAAGGGGGTAAGTGGAAGGGTGTCTTCGGTGTTCGGTGGGTCTTCGTGAAGGATGTGCCGAATGGTGAGTTGTGAGGTTCACCGTGATTTTAGTTTCGTGTCAAAAGTTGGAGTCTCTGACGTGTGTTCATTTATACTCCGCTAGGTGCTCTGAGGCACTTGCGGGTGATGTTAGTACAAGAATATGTTTGTGTGTACCCAACTTCTAATCGTTTCGACATTCCCAGCACCAACGAAAACAAACCTGTGACGAACTCCCGGGACACACAGGAGTTACCGACGGACATTGGTCGGGAAATGCTCCGCATATTTTGCGAGTACAGGCACACCACCTGTATTCTGGATGATTGGGGCTGGCATGAGAAGAAGGAGAGTGAGAAGAACGGAGACGCTGGAACAGTGGAACCAACGGTCGATGGAGGCTCTAGCGGTACATCGACTGGTTCGAATCTCCTTAACATCGGGGATGTGATGCGGATGAATGGTGCAGGGAATGTCGCAGATGGCAACGTTGCGAAACGGACAGGCAGTGGTGCGGGAGGGCGTTGGTGAGGGTCCCCATTTGAGGAGGTACCCGTCGGCGCGGGGATCGAGCACGTTTTTGGGACTTTTGGACACATGCAGCTCATTGGGGGAAGAGCTTTTCAGTGGTGCGGGTAATGCAGGCTGTCGATTGAGTGGCACGCCTTGACATTTGATGGTTTGAGGATTCGGGCGGGGCACCCCTGCAAGCTGAAGCAGAAAGGTTGCTGAAGGAGTACGTTCATTGATTTAGTACTGGCCCTCGTATCGAGTTAGCTTGTTGCTTGTTGTCAACCGTCGCTTAGAGTCCAATGCACGATTCCATGGCTGACATGCCATTAAGCAACCCCAAATCATTTGTAACACAGAAAACAACCCGTCCACCTGCTTCAGAAATTCCGGAATGGAAACAGGTCCAATTAAGTTGCTGTGGTCTCACCAGGCAAGTCAGTTCATTTATCGCCTTGGACTCTTCCAGACGTCGATGATGGATAAGGACTCACGCATTGACTTTACGCACTCCTTTTCCAAGGAGCGTGCCCCGTCTGGAGTGTCCGGTAGTGGATCGATACCCCGAGTCCGCCCACGACTTGACGAAGTGCCAATAAAGTAACAACGTAAGACAAGCGGCAAGGCCGCTAGCTCGCAAATCGGGACCCCCCAGCTGAATGCCTTCTCGTGGCGACCGCCCCCTCTTAAGCCAAGCTTCTCAACTATCCCAATCCCAGATTCGTCTTTTCAGCAAATTCGGACTTGCGGGACATATCACGGATATCCCAGAACAGAGAGTGATAACAGTGGCCATCACGGTGGAATATCAGATCCAGGTCCCAACCACTCGTTCCTGCAAGTGAAAAGCATTCGAGGACCATGGAACCATGATCATGACAGCAGAGAACCCAGTGCTTTAAGTAACCTAGATGTAGCAATTCGCCAGACAAGTCGCTTGGACTCTTTGGTTGCTGACTCTGCAGCAGCATCCACCGAGCCGTTGAAGAAGCTGTACCATCCCATGCCGCAATGGAAGCTTAGCCTAGGGCGCTTTGCACATGACGCCTTGCTAGCACAAGATGACTTTTCAGGTGATTCATCATTCGACGCATCAAAACGGCTCTCCCCGACTCTTAACTCTCTATTCATAAGTTCGTAAAGGTCCAGAAGAAACCTTCGTCCAACAATCGGTGAAAGCTTCGGACAGGAGCCAATTAAGGACCGCTGCCCCGGATACGAAGACTGGAAATGGTCCAAAGTGGGCAGGTGAGAACATTGCACATGCACGAAGCCACTTTCAACACATTGAAACCCTTGCGGTTTTAGTCACAGAACTTCACCGGACTGCAAAAGTATCGGCCGCTGCAATTAACCGGCATCCACCGATTGCTAGAGTGTTCCCCTTTCGCAAGATTTCAAGAAAAACTACCTCATCAGCTAACACCGGAGTCGAGAAATTCCGTGTGACACAATTTATTGGACGTGTGTCCTCAAAAGATGAGGTAGGAGTCGGTGCTTTATCTTTAGTCGTTGTGGTTACAGGTCCCTCTACGATGGGTGTCATTAAGCGCTTCGATACCGAACACCATCCTTCTCAGAAGGAGCCGCTTCCTAAGCACATGCATAACAAACGTGGCCCCGGCGGACACGAGACGGCTGCTGCAAGTCAACTTAGTTCTCAACGGGCCGTGGATCGAGCGTTAGCGGAGCAGGAGAAGCAAAGGAGGCATGCACAGCGAAAACGAGAGAACCAACTCGCTGGATTATTGGAAGATATTGTACGCGGTGTAGATCTGGGAAAGGAGCGGAGCGGTGGCCACCTGGTGAGTGAATACGGGGGGTTTCCCCACCTCTCCAGTACCTGTGGAAAACCTGACTGATGGTCCAGAGCGATGGAGGTGATTTCACGGAAATTGCATATATGCACCAAAAGCTTGCAATAACGTACCGGCTCACTCTCATGGCTCTTACACGTAAAATTCACCTTCTGTTGGCGACACGAGATGGTAATCAAGAGCAGGCTGGCGACTATTAGAATGAAATTGATTTGGCGAAGGAAAGTTTTCGGCGCCGTCATGCTCTCGCCCAGGGCAGTCTTGTTATTGAACAACGGAACTATCCGCTTGGCCAATGGTACCCTTTATTTGCGGAGCCGTTAGATTTCGAAGAGTACATGATCGCTTCTTCCTGGTTTGGTTGACTCAGGTGCCCAATCCCACCTTCCCCTGCGCCGATTACGGAAGTAATGTACCCTTTTCCAGCTCCCGAAGCAGCTCGTTGCCTTCGCGAGGTGCTCCATGGTACGGGTCTCTCCCCATCAGTTGTTGATCGTGTCTCAAACTTGTGTGGAGTGGACTTGCTTGAAATACTTGGCGGGCATGTGTCAGGAATTAACACGGTCCTGGATGGTCGTACGAATGCACCAGTGGTAACCGAACACGCTCTTAAGCCAAACACGCCTACAGATAAACTCACTCGCGAATAGACACTCGTTCGAACTCTTGGCAGCCAAGACCCACAAAACAGGCCGGATGAAGGAGAAAGTCGCAAACCCCCAGGAGCAGCAGTTGAAGCAGGTGGAAGAATTCAAGGAACGTTTCCGATTGTACTCAATTATTTGCCAAATCTGATCGTTAGTGGACCGAAGCGCACGGACAATAAGCCGATCAAGCGCATACAACGCGAAAATTGTGGGCGCCCGAGGGGAAGAACACCAGTTGGATTACTCAGTCGTTCCGGATGCACAGTCAGATCCCAATATTGATCTTCCTTTTCCAGAAGCTGCCAGCAAACAGCAAGAGCAAATTATCACCACGAAAGTCATTTGAACGACCCGAAGACAGAAACGCAAAATGGAGAGAAGCCCTTGGGCCCAGTTTGCTTTCAGGGAGAGGGAGGTGAGACGTATATTGCAGAAGGAAACAGAGCCAACTGTCTCCGAGAGACTGGTGATGCAAGAATCAGGGCGCCCTCCCGGCAAGCGTCTTGAGGTGAGCCGACTCCCTTTTCTCGCTTCCAAAAACACCAAACAAACCTCTTTTCCACCTCAGGTCCCAAAATTTGCTCAACGATGTCACCCCGGCCAGTATCAATGCTTTTCTGGAGCTTACTGAGACCTATATGGCTGCAATCGCGACTGTGGCACGTGTGCTAGAGGACCTTCTGTCCAAGGAATCGGAGTCGAGTGCTGTGATGGGTGGCGATGCTACATTGGGAAATGACGGACCATGGAACTTACACCGCTGGCCAAACTGTACATTTTGGGCAGCAACGTCAGCTGATGTCAAAGACACCGTGCACGATTACGTGGGCGCAACTGGTTCCCGCTGGGTTCGAGGAACGATTAAGCAAAGGATCGATTCGGAACGCTGGTCCAATCTGCCGATACAGTCAGCACCGACCGCGAAAACCCGAATCATACCGGAGGCATCAGTGGAGCGCCGCCTGACCCCTCTTACAAGCCACCCCCGTCTCGAGCTCGAACACCAACGCCATCTGACCGTGTCGCTGCAGTTGTGACCGGGTCGGGTCTCTCCCTCTCTGTAATCGATCACGTGTCGAGAGAAGTTGGCTTGGACGTGCTCGACCTATTGGGACGTAAGGTCATGGGCACGAGAATTGCGAGTGGGAGAAGGAGAAGAAACGAGCACGTGGTTGATACTTCGTGATATGGTACTTCACAAATCTCTGACAATGGTGGAGCCGGTTTGGAGTGTAGAAACGGAGAGAGACATTTCCGGAAGAGTTGCATATCGGCTGCGGGAGGTTGACTTGCACCCACGCCGGAAAAACTGCTGTCGGCAAAACCGGACACGGCGAGCGTGGTGGAGTATCTGGGGATTCGCAAGGAGGATTTGCTGGAGGGCGTGTTTGGAGATATTAGAGTGTTCGTGCCGGTGTATTATTTGCTATGGGTGAGTCGCAGTTTGAAGTTCGTTGTTTGCGTGGCAAGTGTTGCCGGTCGTTTTCAAAGGCGAAAACAGGGAATCCATCGTCCTCGCGATCCGAGGCTCCCTAGTAAGTCACCTCACAACTCCTCGTTTACGCATTTTTTGACTCACGTATCACTCCAACCTGGGCCAGTCCCACCTAGACACACTCACGGACCTTCTCTGCGCCTACACGCACTACAACGGCGGACTCGTGTACTCGGGCATGCTGCACGATGGTTCCTCGAGAACGTCATACCCAAATGCGTCACGTGGATCAATGATAGGGGGTTTAGAAAGTTCCGCATCGTTGCGCATAGTTTGGGAGCGGGGACTGCGAGCTTGGTGGGGGCTTAGGTGGGTATTGTGGTTGTCACGTGGCAAGTTGAAGTCATCCTCTTCAATATCCTCTGGATAGTTCAGGCCTGTTAATGTCTCTCGCTTGGTAGTTGATAGCTAACACATACCAGATACCATATATAGAGCTTAGATTGGTGTCGAGTCCAAACAACCACAATTCTGACTGCATCACGATTGCAGGAAGCCAAGGACCATCTCACACCACGTCTGTGCAACTACAAGACAAACCTTTGTTGCTTGGATATGCCCGACAAGGTGAATGTGATCTCAGTGCGATCAAAATTTGAGCCGATTGATGCAGAACGAGTAAAGACAAGAAAAATACTGTTTCTAATGATATTGCAGATTAGGCTTTTATGCTACGTGGACTAACCGTCTTGCTGATTGCACGCAAATGTCTGCGCTTCAACAAACATGAACGTTAAAGCAAATTGTGAGGTGATGAAGTGCCAGAGCAACTAAAAGACCCGTCCTTGCGGTTTTGACTTTCGACTGCACCACATGCACTGCACTGATCTTACCCAAAAGCGAGTTTCCGTTTCGGGACGAGCGGCTATGATTGCTGGTGCGTTTGAGCACGAACAAAATTGGAGGGCTGGAAGGGATACGCGTCCGTGACAAAAATCACCGGAGTCATAACCTTCGAGGCTCTTGACAGAAGCATCACTCGATCACGCACACTTTCTCACTACTAGATGAGCCGTCGTCATAGCAGGGCGTCAAAGTGTAAACAAATGGAAGGTGCCTGGAGCGGCAGCGGCGTAGCGATTCTAACTGCATCAAACCCGCGTGAAAACAAGGCCATCTCGCACTGTGCCAATTCTCAGAGGTGTTTCATTTTGTGGCATTGACAAGTCGGATCTTTCAAGGGCTTCTGTCCGAGCGCGAACAAATGAGGGTAGGGCACGAGATGACGTAATGTGCAAAGCCAGTCCTCACAGGTTTCGATTGCTTCACGCACATTCTACGCCACGCACACCACGCTGGTCTATTCTAGAAGAATTTATGTGCAGACGAGCCGCCAACGCGGCAGGTGTGTTAGGGTGTTTACAACGGGAGTGAGGACTGAGCACAACTCTGATGTGAAAACAAACAACAACCGCCGTGACTCCAGCACGCACACATGGCGAAATGCTAGAACAAACAACCAGTATTTCATGTTTAGACAAGTCGCCGTCGCTGGGGGCACTGCTAGAGCATGAACAAACAAAATTGAAGATAGCACTTCACACTACTACCACTGATTGTCTATCTGTGTCCCTTCCTCAACATGCCAGGGACTGCTTTCCGCCATTCATGTGCTACATGACAGCTGTATTTGTTACAAGACCTGGTCTGACTGGGTGAAGAATGAGTCCACTGGCGTGAGCCAACACGATCAAAGGTCAATGGCGGAGGTCGAAACAGCAGAACAGACGTCAACCGCGAGAGCCATGGTACCCGTCAAAACAGGCCGTACGTTTCATGGCTGAACGAGCCAAATCTATTTCGCATACGTCTGAACCCGAACAAAGGTAGGTCTCGATGCTCAGCTGCACCAAGAATCAGCTTAATCTAGTGTGTCACTAAAATGAAGGAGCTATTGTGACTCCGGTGCCGGTCAATTGATCGAACTGATCAGGTGACACTCTGCAAGCGCGAGTAGAAGCGAAGCCAAAGCCAATGTGGTGTACTCGGATTACCAGCGATGACTGCTCGATACTCAGTAATCTCGGATGATGAATCGTAGCATCGAAGCCGCAGTGCTTCCACAACGCCGATTCACGCCCATTGTGTGCTCGGGCAGGAGAACCAAAAGAGGATGAGGCATCAGCGCCTGTGGTCCACATGAAGGTTGTCGCCGATAAACTTCATGAAACGGTGAGCGAGGGCTATAATATGATGGATAAGTCCATCAGCCCACAACCAAGCAAGTATCAACCAACTGCGCTTTCCCCCAAACAGACCCACGATTTTGGAAAACGAAAGTTAGCTCAGGGAGTCAAAATAACCACGACAGCACGTTCAAGCTTACAATTTGGCCCGGCAAGAAATTTGCGCGTTTTCAGCAGAGCTACAGGGAGAATTTTGTTAGTTGACGTCATGTTCAAGGCGTCCGAACGACCCCATTCCAAGGCCGCGTAGCGAAGAGTTACCTTCCAACAAAGAAAGTGCGATTGGCATAAGCTGCGGTCAGAGGTCTCCCCGAGTGCCCGGCAAGAGAGTCTGAGACCACCGACACTTCGCAATTCAGTCAGCGATCAATGGAGGACTTCGAGTTTAAAGCCATCGCGCTTGGTTTGTGCTGTCTGTCTCGACTCTCATCGCTGCAGTTGCTGCACAAAACTTTGCTTGGCGACAGAACTTGCCCAAAACTTGGTGACATAACTGACCTCAACAGAGGAGCACAAGGCAAAAACACAAAACTGAATTGCAAACATTTAACTACTCCTGTTTGCAACGTATGGTGGAGAGGGAAGGGGAGCACCCTCCAAAGAACGTCACCGACCACAGCACGGGTAAATCAGCCGGATTGGCAGCTTCCACGTTACTCATGACAGATTACATCACTTCGTGCCTTCCGCTCACTCCCCTTTGAATCCCAGGCATGAGTCTCTCCACCTCATACCCCCACTTTCGCCGCCAAACCGACCAATCCAACAGCCAACTCTCTGCTGTCTACCGCCTGCCATCCCTGTACAACAACGTCGGGGCCGCGCAGAGAAAAAGTGCTTCCATGGAGGGAACTGCGAGCGAGCACTCCCGATGGCGAACAGAAGACGTGCTGGATCACACAGTACCTATTCTGCCGACCTCGCGATTCAATACTGGGGCACAAGCTCCTCACAAAGTATTTTCGTCACTTGGAACGTTGTGCCTCGCGGTCGCTCGCGCTTTCTGCCTGGTTGGGCGAAGAAAGCGGCCAGGTGATCCGACGACCAGGGCGTGGACAGCAATACTTTTGGTCGTCGCAGTAATCGGGTTCCTATTGTTCACCTCGGTAACAGTGTCATCGCTGAGAGCACCGCCTAGTCCTCGGCGCGAGCATGGTCGGGTTGCAGGGGTCGCGGAGAAGACTTCTCAAATTGATACTTCAACTTCACGTGTCCAGTCAATAATGGATTCACATAGTGTCACAACTATCAATCACGCAGAGGAGTCATTGGCGGTGAGCGCTCTCAAAATTGGACAATCCTCCAACCAGTCTGGGGCGCCCGCTCCGTTGCCAGCGAGTGGATCCGACCCTTTCGCGATTTTGACACCCCTATCCGACAAAAGACTGCAATCTACACTGACCGACCTCGTGCTTGTCGCCGGTCATGGGATTTTCAATCCATCGGGACTGACCCGTCTTCGAGACCGATTGAGCTCCAACAGAACTCTGCCGCCTGCTACAAGCGTGTTGATACAGGATCCTGAAAGCTGGTGGTTGGACCCATACCAAGGCAAGCTTGATGTGCTCACTTTTCTGGAGCACGTGAAAGCTGGAGTGAATTTGGCCGCGGAGAACGGCGAGGCCCTGTTGATGTTTTCTGGCGGTGAGATGTTGCGTCTCCCGTTTTACAACGACGAAAAACGCCCAGACGTCTTTCGTAAGGTCAATCAAAAGTAACTTCGACGTCGCTCTCTGAAGGGGCCTCCTACCACCTCATCTCCTCGCTCCTCGGCTGGTTCAACCTGTCTCGTCCTTCCAATCCTTCGGAAGATGCTCGCATCGGTGAATGGCCGATTCACGAGCGAGTTGTCACGGAAGAACATTCTCGGGACTCGTACGAGAACCTCTTGTTTGGGCTGTGTCGGTTTCGTGAGGTCACTGGTGAGTATATTCCATTACTTTTTCAACGGATACCCCCCCCCCCCCCCCGTATTTATTATTGACTTTTCCAAATTTCGTACCTTGATCAAGGGCGGTATCCTCGCAACGTGACCATCATCAGCTACAAGCATAAAGCCTTCCGCTTCACCCACGTCCACCGAGCGAGCGTTCGCTTCCCCACCACGCGATTCAACTTCGTCGCCGTGGATCACACCGGGACCTTAATACCCATTGTCGAGACTATCGAGTCTGAGGAACCCTTGGTTTCATCCTGGCAAGCAGGCCCCAACGGTTCCTCCGACCTTCATCTCCACTTCAACTCCACATACATTCTCTCCCATGCCCCCTCCGACCTCCCACCTCACGAACTCGCCCTCTCCATCATGCCTTTCGTCGTCGACCCTCACGGTTGCGGCACTCCGGCGTCACTTCCGGCTCCGGACCGAGACCTCCTCGCATCTCGGGTCGGGACGGAACCGAGATTCAGAAATGTCGCGCACGACGTACTACAGGAGAAGAGGAGACTGCGGGATCCGGCGTTGAAGGGGTCGATGGGTTGGCAGCGGTGTCCTGAGATGAGGGGCCTGATGGAGGCGTGTGAGAGGTCGCGAAAACCTGGCGGTGTGGGGCAGGATGGTGGTGGCTGGATTTGGGCAGGTGACATACCCTGGGACATTAGAACACATAGAACTTAGATGGTCTGAATGGATGTGTGGCGCAGTGACTGTCCCCACTCTCAGGGTTTGCCAGCATCGGCGGACCCCTCAAACTCAAACCCACCAAATCTTACAAATCTTCTCAATTCACGTCTCACGTCTCACCAGCACATGTCTACTGCCGCTCCAGCCTCTTCCGCCGCGCCATCGCAGCGCGCCTTCGTGAAGCAAGTGGTCTCCTGCGACACCGTGACCCTCAGGGGGAAACCCACCGCGAACGGACCGCCGCCGGAGAAGCTGTTCTCGTTTTCCAACATTGTTGCGCCGAGGCTGGGGAATGCTAAAGAACCGGCCAAGGAGGAGGTGAGTGTTGGGAGACGGCGTGGATGCCTGAGTTCGAAACTGTCCGCGCTGGAGTGTGGTTGGCGGAAGGGGAGGCCATCGTTGGAATGAAAAGACTACAGTGCTAAATGCTTCACGGGTACATTGCTTCTCGAGTATCCTGTGCCCTCATTCCAACGAAGGTGTTTCGGCGTGTCGGTTCCGCGACATCCGTGCGATTTGTGGCGCCAAAGGAGCCTCCCCAAGACCGTTCAGGCCATCACTCGTATATTTAACTCACTCATGTCGGAATTTTTATCCTATACTCTCACCCCAGCCCCACGCCTTTCTAAGTCGCGAAGAACTCCGGCGTCTCCTCGTCGGCCGCGAAGTAGCGTATCGCGTCGACTACACCACCTCTACGAACAAACGCGAGTTTGGTGTGCTCTACTTACCTCCCAACCAAGCCGTCGGCGGAGAGAATAACGTTTCGAGGATCGCTGTCCAGGAGGGTTGGGTCAAAGCAAAGCCGGCGGACGCCAAAAGCGAGAGAGCTGAGTACGTAGCTGTGTGTTTGTATATCTTGTTAGTTTTACTGACAGTCGTTTGTAGAGAACAAACCTACCTCGTTCAGCTCGAAGCCCAGGCTCAAATAGCACAGAAGGGTATTTGGGCACCCGAAGCCACCTCAAAAACTCGTGACGTGCGATACGATCTCTCCAAGGATGAAAGTAAAGCACTCTTGGACCAATGGAAGGGAAAAGAGGTTGATGGTGCGTAATAAACGGCAAGAATGTTCCTTTCACCCACAGTGCAACTGAAACAACTTTCCAACTTTCTCGGCAGCCGTTATCGAGCAGATTCGGGACGGTTCGACGTACAGGGTTCTTTTCATACCTCCTACGGTACCTCAGGTCTCCTTCGTTTTCCAGCTGGCAGGTGTGCGATCGCCTGTGTACCGGAAAGACGTCCCAGGAGTAGAGGTGAGCGCTTGTCCTTTTTTGACTACAGCCATAAATGGTTTGAACCTCTTCCGGTTCTGTGTTTAATTTTAGGACCTTGTTGAACCTTTCTCCGAGGAAGCGCGATACTTTGTCGAACAACGGCTTCTTCAGCGTGATGTGAAGGTTCGCTTGGAAGGTCTGGCGCAAAACGGAACCACGTTCGTGGGGTCTGTCGTACATCCCAGAGGAGATATTTCGGAAGTCTTACTCCAGGAAGGGTAAGCCTTCTTGAACACCCGCTTTTCACCGTTCTGATATAAAGATGTCTATCAACATGACAGATTTGCCAAAATCCAAGACTGGTCCCTCCCCCTCCGCACACTTTCTCCCGCTCCCCTCCGCGACGCCGAAACTGCCGCAAAGAACAAGCGCTTACGACTTTGGCGTGACCACGTCCCCAAGCCCTCCACTTCTCGCGGCGAGTTCGACGCCACAGTCATCCGGATTGTCAGTGGCGAGGCCCTCGAGGTGGAGCCCGAGGGCAAGGAAGGAACAATACGGAAGTTGTGGTTGAGCAGTCTCAGACAACCGACAAGACCAGCAAGCGCTGGAAAGGGTGTCGAAGGAGGATACAATTACGAAACAAAGGTGGGTCTCCTTTAGTTCAGTACCAATTTTCACTCTGCAAAAGTATGTTTCAAATTAGGAATTCCTCCGGACGAAACTGATCGGCCGAAAAGTGCACGTCCACGTCGACTACGTCAAGCCTCCACAAGAAGGTTTCCCCGAAGAACGGGAATGCGCCACAATCACTGTCGGAGGCCAAAACGTTGCAGAACTTGTCTTGGCACGAGTAAGTTGGAACACTCAGGGCTGTTGTTGCGACAATCAGTAAAGCATTACATTTCAGGGTCTTGGAACCGTTGTCCGCCACCGGAAAGATGACGACGATCGGTCACCCCATCTCGATGTTCTCCAAGCTGCGGAAGCAAAAGCTTTGGAGCAGAAGAAGGGGGTACACTCTGGGAAGGAACTCCCCGTCGTGAAACGCAACGATGCCAGCGAGAACGTGAACAAGGCGAAGCAGTTCTTGGGATTCTGGAGGAGGTCGAAAGGCATACCTGGTGTGGTGGAGTTTGTTGCAAACGCAGGGCGTTATAGGGTCTACAGTGAGTTCTACTTGTCAAGCAAGATAATGTCGAGTCAGCTTTTAAGCGGGGTGTAGTTCCCAAGGAAAATTGTTCCCTTACTTTCGTCCTGGCTGGCGTTCGGGCCCAACGGCCTGGTCGCCCTGGTACCTCCGAGAAGCCCGAACCGTTCGCCGATGTCGCCACCACCTTTGCTTCCCGCCGCACCCTTCAACGAGACGTCGAGCTCGAAGTTGAAAACGTGGACAAGGTTGGAGGCTTCATCGGAAACTTGCTTGTAGTCACTCCAGCTGGGGAGCGTGTGAATATTGGTCGGCTTCTGCTGGAAGAAGGCTTGGCGACAGTCAACGAGTACAGCGCTGAACAGAGTGCGCGGGGTCGAGAGCTCGTGGAAGCCGAGAAAAAGGCTAAGGAAGCAAAGAAGGGCATCTGGTCTCTTCCCGAATCGCAAGCCAAAATCGAGGCAGAGGCTGAAGCCGCAGCCGCCGCGGCATTGATCGCTCCGGGAGCCAAGGACGATGGCCTGGGTGGACGGGAACCAGAACGATGGGCTCGATGTGTGGTTTCCGAGATTGTGTCGGAGGACGGAATCGGTGGGAGGTTATACGCGCAGGTTGTGGATGGAGGTGTGGAAGGCAAATTGGAGAAGTTGATGGACGATTTGAATGTTGGTGCAGATGGGAAGGGTGTGCGGAATGGAGTGGATGAGTACAAGTGAGTTCCTTGAACACCGTTATAGGCGGCTTGCACGTGTTATACATCACATGTTCAGGCCAAAGAACAATGAGATCGTCGCCGGTCGCTACACGTCTGATGACCAGTGGTACCGAGCCAAAGTCCGTCGCGCCAACCCCGACAAAACCTATGACGTGCTCTATATCGACTACGGCAACTCTGAAACTCTTCCAGCTTCCCGCATCCGTCACCTACCTGCTGAACTCGGCGTGAACCACTTACCTGCCCAAGCGAGAGAATGCAAACTGGCGTACATCAAAGTTCCCGCACAAGACGAAGACTATGGTGACGACGCGTACCAGAAACTGCGGAGCTCCCTGGAAGGTCGAGAGCTCTCGGCTCTAGTTGTCTCCAAAGCCGCACCCTCCGCCGTCATTCTATTCGATCCGAAAGCTGTCCCCAGTGGGAAGAAGGATGCGTCGAGTATCACTGATGTCAGTGTGAACGCAGAGTTGGTGAGGGATGGACTGTCAGTGGTTGAGAAGGCGTGGGTGAAGAGGTCGGCAGGAACGTCTGGGCCTGTTTCGGCCCTTGTAGCGGCGATGGAAGATGCACGAAAAGCACACGTGAGTTCCAGGTCGGTAAACAAGCCCATTGTCTCAGTTGTTGATTCGTATTCCTCATCTGTTCGCAGCGAGCAATGTGGAGGTACGGCGACTTTACGGAGGACGATTGAACGATTGCCATGGATGAAAGTGAAATAACAGTATTCGTGTAATAAAGCATACATCGAAAAATATCTGTCTATGAATCGTGCACGTCCCGTTTCCTTTACCTCCCCCTGATGCATCTGCATCAACATTCGACTGATCACTTACAATAAATACGTTTTGTTTCATCCATGCCGGAAGTCATCGCTATTTCCTCGAATTACACCACTCCACTAATTGCAAAGAAATGGGCACTTCCCCCTGCTATCTTTTATTGCATTGCGTCGATTGGACCGTGCCATTCTTCAGGTACAACGTAACTCTCGCGTTCAAGCCTCTTATCAACGTCTACATTGAGTTCCTTGGTCCCGCGAGAAAGCCAAGCGGGTGTCCCATCTCCTCTTTTTCCTGGAGGGATCATGCTCTCGGCTTTGCTTTCGCTAAGCTTTTGAGTGGCGCTATGTTTCGTGAGATATTCTAAAGCGCAATATAGTGCCGAGGAAGAGAAAAGCGTTGTGAAATTTCTGAGAAGATGAGCGTTTTCAACGACGCCAAGAAGTTTGCTTCGGTCTTGCGTGGCTTGCACGCCAACCGTACCAGACTCTCGCAATGGGCCCGTCCAAGGCGCTTCTCATCGGAATCAACTATCGCGGGACGGGGCACGAGCTGCGCGGTGCGTCTTAGTGCTCGTTCGCTGGGGATGTCCACGCTTAAGAGTTTCGTCCCTGACGGTGACTGATCCGATTCCCCCGACTGGCCAGGCTGCATCAACGATGTCAAGAACATGTCCGCGTTTCTTACTTCCAGGGCCGGTTACGACCCATCCAGAATGATCATCATGGTGCGTTGGCCCCTTGCTGAGACCCAAATCACAACACCCGTTTGACTCACCAACATCACATCGGTACGGCTCTCGTGACGTGATCGAAGACCGAAGATCACGCCCAGGAGGACCCCAAGTTCAATCCCACCGGTCGCAACATCCTCGCAGGGTTCCAGTGGCTCATTCGTGACGCGAGGCAAGGAGACCGGCTCTTCCTTCACGTGAGTTATGAGTTTCGACGTTTGCGAGTCTACATTTTTCACCCGGTGCCGATTTCCTCAAGTACTCTGGCCATGGGAGTCAAGTCAAGGACACGGACGGGCGGACCAGTGGAATGGACGACACGATCGTCCCGCTTGATTATGAACAGAACGGACAAATAAACTCCGACGTAGGTCTCATGTTCGTCGTCTTTGCGGCACCACTGTCGAAGAGACACAATACCCTTGCGAATGCACCTCAAGGTCCTCCACAAAGTCCTCGTCTCCCCCCTTCCCCCCGGCGTCCGCCTCACCGTCGTCATGGACTGCTGCCGTTCGTACCCTCCCCTCTCCCCTCCTTTCTCCCTGCCCGAATCGTAACACTCTCCCCTCCCGCCTACCTAGACTCGGGCTCCATCCTCGAACTCCCCTTCCACTTCCGCCTCGACGCCCAGGGCAACGTGGTCAAAGTCGACCTCGTCAAACAGGCCATGTCGGCATTCACCGACATTGGAATCCTCATGAACCGCGGTATTCCGACGGGGAACAAGCTCCAGGCCGCGCAGGACCTGTTCCGAAACGTCAAGTCTATATGGAACGAGTTGAAGCACCCGGACGAGCAGCAGCAGCAGCAGCAGGCGAGCGGACCGGGTCTGGAGCAGGATGATTTCGGACACGTGGACTGGACGAGAGAGAATCGGGAGGTGTTTTGTTTCTCGGGGTGTTTGGACGAACAAACCAGGTACGTGTCCGCTCATCCCGCTTGCCCTGTACGGCTCCTAACTCGATCTCTTACCCCTACAAGCGCCGACGCTACTATCGGCGGCACGGCAAGTGGCGCCATGTCCTGGGCTCTGCTCACGACACTCCAACAGCAGCCGAATCAGACTTACTCCTCGATGCTCCAGAACACGAGGGGCTTGCTCGCGCAGAAGTATAGCCAGGTGCCCCAGCTTAGTGTAGGCCGGGAGGGGGAGAATTTGGATGCGCCGTTCGCTCCGTAAATTACCACCGTCCAGGAGTGGTGGGATCTCTTTGAAAAAATGGGAGCGTTTGGAGCTGATGATGGTATACTACGACCTACGTTTTTTATGATCTTGAGAGGAAGCGGGAAAATGAAACGGGCACGTAATTTTCACCTACCAGCCTTCATCAATCTCAACCGTTCCATATATAGTGGCATCGGGTCATCTAACGCTCTGCAAAAATTCTGCGAAATATCCCAAGCAAGCATGTCTCATCCACGAAATGCGAACAATCGATCGCCCACGTCTCCTGTCAACATCGTCGCACGAACTCGGTGGAGTTGAGATTCCTCCACGACAACATCTGGCCGCCCCGCCATTTCGCCACCTGCGTCGCCCACCCCCTGTTCGAGTCGTGCCGCCGGTGCTGCACTACATGCAATAGTGCTCTTATCAATCTTTCGAGGATTGCAGTGAGTCGAGAGGGGAACACTTTGGGGACCATGGGTCAATACCAGACGGATTACATGGTATTGACACCAATGCTGGCGCGGCAAACCTGCGCGTTCCTCGTTACGACGCCTCTGGGAGGGGAGCTGGTTGGTCGGATTGTGCACGAGGTCGGACCGGTGAAAGAGATCCTCGCTGGTGCCAAGCTGGATCGCCGGCCTCTCTCCGTGCCGGATCTGGAGGAGACTTTGCAGAGCATGTTTTATCACATGTCGACATTTGTGGTCCTCGCTAAAAGCAATTGGGACTTTGCTGATACCATCTATCGGACAAGACCGGACATCCAAGACATCTTGTGCGAAGCAGCCGTGCTTTTGGGAAGGCCCTCTGCTTCTCAACATTCAGCACTTGTAGCCATGGAATATCTCGTGTTGGAATGCGTACTTTGTCTGCTTCGCACGTCCGTCGAGGACCCCAGTATCCGAATGCAGGTGCAGAACGGGAAGCATATTGCGAGACACGGTGGCTTCGCACGCAAGCTTCGTGAGCATAGTGGGTCGCTTCACGAAAGACGTTACCGGCCACGGGACAAAGCTGTCCCGACTGGTCCTTTTTGAAAATCGCAGTTCGTGGCATCAACCGTGGGTCGACATGCAATGCAATCTGCGGAAAAGAAGAAGTTCGGCGTCTTTTTGTAGATACTGAAAGTGTCCGCGGATGGCGGCCGAAGGTCCAAGGGACAGTTTGAGTGACCGCTGCATCACTGCAAGGATTGTGGTTTGGTGCGATACTGCAGTCTAGGTTGTCAGAGACTCGACTGGGCAGATCATATGATATTCTGCCCCAAAAAAGTGACTTTGGAATTTCTCAAGGTGCCTGTTGGGTCCCTCCTTGCGCTTGGGAAGATCTAGATATCTTCGGCGACATCGAAAACCTTGCCGAAATGTTCGACTATAATCCCAGGAAAGGCGAGCGCATGGTGACCCTGGACGACAAAGAGATGATCGGACATATGGTTGGCTTGCTCATGGCGCCAAGGTGCTCAGAATAGATGTGGATGAGAAGGTCGACAACTACAGCGTTTATCTTCTCCCTTGTCTTACGTTTGTCACGGTAAAGAGATGGGTGAAAACTGAAATAAGGGAGCGCTACTTGGGACCAAATCATTACTTCCAACAATGAAGCGACCTCGCCATCCAACTCCCGTACGCAAGATAACCACCTTTCATACGCGTACCGCTACTCCGAGCATATCTTTTTGCCAGCGACCGCACCGTCTTACGCGCCCACGTCACCTTCGTACAACCCCCCCCTCTCCCTCATACGCTCCCTCGTCTCCCTCGCACTCATCCGCGTCCCTGTCGAACGCGCCCACTTCCCCCCTCGTACGCTCAAGCACCACTAGGCTACTACGCGCCCGTATACCCCACCTCATACACGCCCACGTCTCCAGGATACACTCCAGGCCCAGCGCTATACGCTCGTGCGTACGAGTCCACTCACTTCTCGCCCTCATTCAATTGTAACACACCTTCCTTTGGCAGAGACCGCCCCTTCCTACCTCCCCACCTCTCCCTCTTTCTCACTCAATCCAGACTCGATTGCAGGAAGCGCGGACGATCGCGATCTTGCGGTTGGTACTCCTTCGAGATCGACAAAGGCACCGAACACACCGAGTGGCCCTTCGTCGTCTGGTGGCGGCGGTGGGAGCCAAAACCAGAAGTCAGACGAACGGAGAAATATCTTCGAGAGATAATACGGTCCCGACCGTACTGGTTCAACGCCAGAGAAATGAACGCAGGGAGAGATTGATCTTTTCACACCGAAAACTGCAACTGAAACTTGAATAAAATTTGCAAAAACAGCTTTCAAAACTTTGACATTTGATCATGGTGGATCACCACATGTGTAAACATGGGAGAGAATGATAGACGTTGTATCAATCTGCTGTGAGTTACATCTTTTGAGTGATTTTGCGGCCTTGGCCGTATAGTAGTCCGACATCTTGGAAGTTCGACGTCAACGGATGACAAAATGAATGATTTACAGCACCACGAATTTGATTTCTTTGGTAAGGTCGTCAGATAATGTAATAAAACACGGTATCGAGCTCCCCGTGAGGTCCTTAAAGTCACTGCCAAATCCCACCATGCTTCCACGAACAAACGCTCACAAAACGTTGAAACGATTAGAATGGGAATTTGGAGTGGTGGATCACCAACCGGGGGGGGGGGGGGAAGCTAATTGAACATTTTGTCAACATGATTGACGTGAACTGAATAGCACCCTTTGAACAACTAAATGTTGACTTCTCTTCAATAAAAACTTCACAAGTGTAATAAAAACACGGCACCGAGCTCCTCGCTGAAGTCCTCTGAGAAGCTCCTGCCGCACAACAGCAGCGCAATACTACCCTCAGCATCCATCCCATCCCACAGTCTCAGAACGAGATAGTCTCATTCAAATTCGCATCCTGCCTCCCGACGCTCAACTGCGGGATCTGCGAATACTTGTTGGCGAGCATCTGCCTTGTATTGCGCAGCAGGTCCGCGTAGCTCTGGCGCGGGTTCTGGTGCAGGACGGAGAGGAGCGCCCAGGACATGGCTCCGACGGCCGTTCCGGCGATTTGGGTGTCGGCGCTAGAGAGGGGGAGGGATGGGGGATATGTGGGTGCGGTATGATGAGCGAACAGACGGGGAGAGGACGTATGGAAGGAGTACGGCTCACCTGGTCTGCTCATCCATACACCCCGAGAAGCAATACACAACCTTATTTTCATGGCCCCAATCATCCGTAAACTCCTCCTCGTCCTGGATCTGTCCTTGCCCAGCCGCGGCCTCAGCCGCTCTCTCCAGCCCCTTACTTCCAAACTTGTCGAGCTTCTCAAAATGGTGCCAGATATCCTTTACGTCGCTGAACAGGTCCTTTGCGGCCGCGATCCGGGTCTGCAGCGGTGCGTGCTTGTTGAATGCGATTTTGCCGTTGGAAATGGCGGATTTGGCGTATTCGGTGAATTTGTGGACGGAGACGTTGCCTTTGGCGTCCGGGCGGAAGGTGTGGGGGAGTTCAAGCCTGAGGATGGCGACGGCGGACGGGACGGCATCAGGTAATGGTACGGCGAGGAGGGGGCAGTGGGAGGGTGAGAGAGGTCGCTTCGACTTACATGGTTCCGGAGTGGCAGCAGTCGAAAATAACAGTCAGTTTGACCCCCTGCGGAAGTGGGGACACGAGCATCTTGTGGAGTTGCTGTTCGGTGAGCAGTTTGGTCAGCATCACGGAGAAGCAAAGAAACTCGCGCTCGAGGAACTTACCGTGGAGGTGATTTGACCAGCTTGCTTATAGTCAAGCGGAACAATCGTGTCGTCAAAATCGGGGTGGTCCGGTCTACTGTCGACGGGGTCTTGGACTTGGCTGCCGTGGCCGGACTTGAATATATCGAGTAGACCGGTAAGTAGTACACATTGGGGAACAGACTTGCCCGTCCTCGGACCAACAGGAACTCACGTAGTGAAGAAACAGGGTATCCCCGGGCCTGTTATCCCTTACCAGCCACCTGAACCCGGCAATGATGTTGCGGGAGTTTGGAAGGAAGTTTGGGTTGGTTGCATCTTCGGTCTTCCATGAGTCGAGGGCGGGAACAGGAAGGGGTCACCGGGGGGGAGGGCAGGGACGATGGAAACAAGCGACTCACCATAACGACCATCTTGTCTTCGCTGTACCCACAGCTCTGTGTCAGGTACTCGTGCATATGTGCGACATCGTTGATACAGCCTTGAAGTTCGTACACAATCGACCAGACCGTCAGCATCGCCCTTCCGAGAGCCGCCAAGCCCCGCCATATGGCCAATCGCCAGCCCACCTTTGAGTTCCTGACCAGATCCCCGGTAGTTGATTCCGATGAGGAGGGCTTTCTTGTTTCCCATTTATGTCCGGTGTCGGGTGTGTTGTGAAGAGCGAGGAGAGGGGAGAGTGGAGTGTATCCGGGCGATTGGCAAGAGCTGAGAAGATTGACGCGAGTGCGCACGAAAGAACGGGGAAGAGCTCGAGTTTGGTTGTCGCGGCAGGTGTTTTCAGTTCGATCCTCAGCAAAAAGGGACCACAAAGTATATTCGACAGCAGTGACCCACGTTCCCAATATATATTGGCAAGTATGTATCTTTGCCTATGTTCTCGCAAACTTTCTCAACCACTATACGCTCGTCGGTGTGGCTGATGTGTTTCAACATCGTTACGTTACTGGGGCTGTGCCCCCCTTCGCTCATAAAACCGCTGGAACGCACTGCAATCCATTCCAGAAATGAACGGAAACGCACCAGGCACAACGATGGAGAAGGCAGTCTTCGGCATGGGATGATTCTGGTCGCCTGAGCCGGTCTTCGGCTCGTTGGTGAGTTGCTTCCCTTTTACTGGGCACCTTCTCGACGTCAATCTCATCCCGCACACCGATACACCCCTGCAGAATGGCGTCGTTGCTACGCGTGTAGGCTACGCTGGCGGACGAACGCCCAACCCGACCTGTACGTTTCAAATCGAGTGGAGCTCGGATCCGTGCTTACACTCACCCCCGCCAGACTACGACCTCGCGGACCACACCGAATCCGTCGAAGTCACATTTGACCCTTCCATTGTGTCATACGCCGACCTCCTCCGTGTCTTCTTTACCAACCACCACCCGGGGTACTCATACACGCCCCAATATGCCTCTCGTATTTTCGCTCTTACCGACAAACAAGAGGCAGAGGCGATTGCTCAAGTCGATGCGAAACAGAAAACCAATCCCGAGGTGGCGACCGAGGTGTGGAGAATTGCCGGGATGCGCCAGGCCGAATTCGTGAGTTCCATCTCACTTCTCCCACACTCTGAGCTTGAGCTCGACGTCACCTCACTCTCGCATTAGTACCACCAGAAATTCTACCTCCAGGGGCACTCCTCGCTCTCCCGTCTCTTCCCCACGATCGAATCCACGCCTGACAAGTCCACGCCCTCCGATGACCCGCTCGTGAGCACGACGGCCGCCACGAAGATGAACGCGCTTGCGCATGGTGTGGTGGAGGACGTGGGGGAGTTCAGGCGAGCCCTCGACGACTGGTTCGAACAGGCACAGGCAAAACGGAAAGCTTCAGTGAGGTGGGAAGAGGCGGGCAAGGATGCGGTGGAGAGTGCACTAAAGCAGATTGAGGTTCGGAACCGACGCAAGGCGGCAGTGGCGAGTGGAAATGGGTCCGAGTACTTCTTCACCGAGGACAGCGGCGGTGGATCGTGTGGATGGCGCCGTTGAAATTGCCAATTGGACGACACGGGTGTGGAAGCGTTTCTGAGTACAACTCCTGAACAGCACATGAAGCCACGCCACCGAAACGCAAGTGCTCTTTGTCAGCAGGCATGGTGGCGGGACTGATTCGCGTACATACTATTGACGAAGTACGTTCTGTATCAGTTGAGCTGTCGAAAAGTGTATGCACTTGATCGTCATTAGGCTTTCTATTCTACCGTACTTGTGCGGGTCGAACGTGATATTTTACCTTGTCAATAAAAAAGATGTCCACGTTTGAAGATGAGTCGCAATCATCGCTATCCTTCACTGACGATTGAGAGCGGTCAGGCATCAGAGCAGAAGCATCAAAGAATTTCGGTG
Source organism: Gonapodya prolifera JEL478 (assembly GCA_001574975.1). NCBI lineage: Eukaryota > Fungi > Monoblepharomycota > Monoblepharidomycetes > Monoblepharidales > Gonapodyaceae > Gonapodya > Gonapodya prolifera. Next base: position 48,715 of record KQ965835.1, read on the forward strand.
TGCCATCACGAGAGCTCATCAGGTTTCAAGATCGAATCGAACGCAAGCTAAAATTCCCATTTCCCAGCCGCAGGCATCCGTTATTCAATGCATGTCAATTGAGGATATAATAAGTTTTACGTAAACGACATTGAAGCTTTATCAGTATTTGATTTTGATGTTCGAGGTTGTAGATTATAAAGTCAGCCTTGTGCTCGCTCTCCTCGTACCAACGTACTCAACGCACCCGCGAACCAATGCTTCTCCTATATACTGTTCGCTGACCTAGGCACTATCGCCCGTCTTCACTGAGAATTCAATCTGCAGTGCACTTCTATCTTGGACAGAGCAAAATCGGGGCGCCTTCCGTTCAGGTCGAAGTGCACCATAATTGTCGTCAAAAGTTGACTTGCCACAGTAGAGCTTGTGGACAGACCAGTCGGTCTTTTGGCAGGACGCGTAGCAGTATCGAACAAGCCCACAGCCTTTACACCGGCGCACGCTCTTTTGCTTCTCGCGGCCTCACAGTTCAACTGGGTACTCAGAATTTGCAAAAAGAAGTGGCCGGACAGTGTCACGAGCACAACGACTGATTCCGGTTGATACAAAGCTGATGACGTCCACCAGAGTATCGGTGAGACTCTTCCATTCCGAAGCGAAATCCCCCTGACTTGGGTGCGCTCTCTGCAAAGGGTCCGCCCCACGCGCTTTCAGTTTTGAATAATGTTTTGTGTCTTTTGATAGCCTCGCAGATTCTCCCCTGAGCTGGAACGGCCGAACGATCAATCGCCAAGACCAAGAGATGAAGAACAAAACCGAGTGCTTTGTCTTGCATAGACATCCCATATTGCGGAATTATCACATCGAGTGTAGAAATTCGCTCGCCATCGAGTATGATTACAGCGTCGCACATGTGTCGGAGCAAGTTGAGTTTGGAGGTGGCATATACCCTGTCCGAAAAGCCCCACAGGTTTCGACCAGAACCGCGACCACCATGAGGTTTCTCAAGAGACTAAACAGGGCGTCGTTTCGTTGAGCGTCCGAAGATGGAGACGACTGCTTTTTTGCCAACAAGACTTTTATAGTATCGATCGAGCCCAGTCTTTCGGCTATCTGCACCCCCAGTGGGGAGGAAGCGAGGAGAACAACGGCGCGTTGGGCATTTGCGGGGGCGAAGTGCTCAATTGGGAGACCGATCGCAAGTAAACAGCTCCCGCCTGTAACCAACTTTCCTGGATTAGCTTCCTTGCACAGTCTTGCCACCCCGACCTCTTCAAGATTGCTCAGGAATATGCGATCTCAATTGTGAGCTTGTACGATCGCAGCTCTGTTGTCATTATTCAATCACAGATGACTTCCCTGGTTTCCGTACCTGATCCTCTGGCGAGTCAGTCACCTCCTTTCCGGCGCATTCTACAATGTGGCTCCATCTGCGACTGCACAGTAAGGTCCCAGAGGCCCTCGATGCCCTGCAGAAGGGTTGACCACCTAGAAACATCACACTCACATTGCTTTTCCAGCCAAGCGTCCCATACCACGCGGCTTGTACAATATTGCTGCAACTCTGGTCGCCGAGCGGTGGTGCTCCTCGCCGTTTTTGAGAAACTTGAATGCGAGGGGCGTATGCCACCAAAACATCACGGGGCTACTCTCACGTCGTTTTCCCCGCCAAGGGTCATATACCACGCTCATCGTACAGTATGACGAGACATTATTCTACGGCGCGGGGTCCTGGGCGTCAATTTGTCAAAATTGGGTTTCATGTATGTTCCTACCTTCTCATCCAGAAGTCCACCTGAAGCTACTTTCTTAACCAAGAGACACATACTACGCGGATCGTATATCATGGCGAGACCTTTTACTATGGCGCCAGGTCCCTGGGCATCCATTTGGCAAACTTAGAATTCTATGTGAGTGCTCACACTCTCATCCAGAAGTCCATCTAAAGCTACTTTCTTAGCCAAGGGACATATGCCACGCGGATCGTACACTGTGGCTGCAACTCCGGACGCAAGGCAGTGGTGCTCCTCGCCGCATTTCAGAAACTTGAAAGTGTGATGGAGGTGCACACCCCAAAAAGCAGCAATGTTGGAAAGTGATCAACCATGGGCATGGGCAAGAGTGGGAAAGGTATCGCATCACCCCGCGTGACGGCTTCAGCTGCTGTTTGAAGTTAAATTTTATGAGAAAGTTCAAGTTGTTTCGGTTTCCCTTGCTCGAGGCTCTCCGCATTTCCGATTCCGTGCAGAACGAACTCCTCGAGGAACGGTGGGGTGCGGCTGACCTCGCCGTCAAAGATGATTTGCGGGGGTTCTTTATCGAAATCGGGGATTGGGAAAGCTGACCATGGGTTGAGGTCGCGGGGGTCGAATCCGAGAATTTCAGCAAGAGGGTGATTGGGGAGGCGAGCCTATGGCGAACTCTGCCACCATGTCCTGAGCTATTTTCCTGCGCTGCAGAAGATCCACGATTTCCCGCAGCACCAGCGCGCGAGGGAGCGCTTCGTCCCCGTTCTCGGGACTGAGAAAGTGGAGGAACCATTGCCGGGTGAACTTCCTTTTGACTCCAACGACGACTCCCGCATCCCTTCCCAACAAGTGCGCCTCCTCAAATGCTGCAACGGCCTGGTCAAGAGTGTCTTTTCCACATTTGGTCCGCGTCGCCGCCTTCATCTTGAGCAGGAAGCGGGGCGAACTCCTTGCCCTCCCAGACGTATTCTTTGCAGTAACAGAAAACACCGACAGGTACAGCTGGAATAGATTTGGTGGGGTATTTGTTCTGCGGGTTGGGATAGCACGCCAATTCCTTGTCCGCGAGGCATTTTAGGCAGAATGGGAGAGGGTCTTTGTTCGGATCAAAATGGTTTAGCAGCTGATGCATGTGCCCGGAGGTGGCGGGTTGTTGAAGTGCGTCGCCCCCCGCGGCACCATGAGTGGCCAAGTGACGTGAGTGGAGATGCGGTGTCGGCGCCGGACGGCTCGTGCAGCTGTGATGAGCGTGACAGTCTTGCAGCGTCGCGAATTGGCAGCTCGAGGAGAATTTGCTGATGCAGCTCCGCGGGAAGGTCGACGATGGGCGGCGCATGGATCATCGCGGCTGGCTGTGATGGCTCGTCGGTGTCGAGTCTTTGCGGGCAGCGAAAGGTCTGCGAGGCGGTTGGACCACCTGCAACCTGAGGGTCCTACACCCTGACTCCCGCTTGCCTCTCTCCCCCCACGCGACACACGCCACACACTCGCTCCAAACTGTTGTCGCGGGTGCAGCTTTGACTTCAGCCGTCCCCCAGCTTTGGTTTGATCAACACAACCATCACGTAGCAAGTCACGTTATATTCCATTACAAAATCGCGTGTCATTCAAAAGTACACAATTATCAAACAACCGATCAACCTATTCCTATTTCTATTCATACTTTCCTCTCCCTCATCCTCACGGGCAACCCGCCCTTACCAACGCCCAGCGTGATGTAGGACTCGCCCACGATTTCTTTCGTCGTATCGAAGAGGGGCTCGAACTCAAATCGGCGGAACCTGAGTGAGTGGAGCGACAGAAGTCAGGGCAAGAGGGAGGAATGTGGAGTTTGATAGAGACCACTCACATGTGTCCGAGAATGACCCGCATTTCGTTCCAGGCAAAGTTCTTGCCGATACAGTCCCTGTGGCCGTCATGACAGAATTCGATCAATACGCTACCCCTCCTTGCAGAACTTTAAAATACACCCACCTAGATCCCATGGAGAACGGAATGAACCCTCCATCTTTCGCCAACATTTTGGGCTGCCCGTACACCGCCTTGTAAGCCGACTTGGGGTCCGCCCCGGCAGTCTCGGGAAGTACGCCCCAGGCTTCTTCTTCAGCAGGGCCGGCTCGCGCACCGGATGATTCGAGCCAGCGTTCGGGAATGAACTCTTTGGCGCGGAGCCAGACTGGTAAGGTGAGATGGACGTCACGACGTTAGGAAGATGGTATGAGTTCACGTTTGAAAGGCACAAAACACTTGCCTTTCTCACTGATGTGCAGGCCATAGATCGCCACGATGATTTTTGTCCCACTCGGGATAGTATACGACGTGACTTCCCCATTGGGCTTGGTCCCCTGCATCACCGTATCATTCTGTAACTCCCTCGAAATCACAGGCGCGACGGGCCTCAACCGCATCGACTCCTTGATACACGCGTCCAAATAGGGCAGCGACTTGAGTTTCTCCAGTCCCAACGGGGTCGTCATACCGTCAGGAAATGCCTCGAGAAGCTCCCGTTGAAGCTTTTCGAGCGCCGGAGGGTGCTTGAGCATCATGTACACGAACCAGGTCATGGAATTCGCCGTCGTTTCACTCCCGGCCACGAAGATGATGAACACGCTCGCGCCGATTTCCTCCTCCGTCATCCGGTCGCCGTCCGGGTCGCGGTAGTCCAGGAGCATTTGGAGGATATCCTCGCGCCGTTCTCCGCGGGCGTTCATAGCCTTGCGTGACGCGACGACTTCGGTGAGGAAGGTCGTGGTGGTGTGCGCGGCGTGGTTGATGGAGGGGAGGTAGGAGAGCGGGATGTATTTGAGGAAGGGGATGAAGACTTTGGTAATGCCGTAGCGGAAGAGGATCTGCGTCGATTGGTAGAGTGTGACAAGGGCAGTGTCGGGTTGGGAGAGGTGGTGGAGTATCGCTTGAAAGAGAAGAACTCACCTCGCGAGCCTCGTGGAGCGGGTGATTACCGGACTCGATCATGTTGAAGGAACAGCCGAACGCCGTCTCGCCAATGAGGTCCAGAGCAATGTTCTAGGACGAGAGTGTTAGTGAGTTTAAGCCAACGCCTACACAGTCGAACTTTCGATCATTCGCGTCCGGCGGACAGCCTCGCTCCATGGGTGATTCGCCTCCAGCGGAGGAATTCGCTCCGCGAGACTATATCCCGCTCCACGGTGAGTTCGCCTCCTGCAGGCAGCCTCGGTCAGAGCCTTATCGCGCTTAGGCCTCGGGTTCGCTCCTCAAAAGAATTTTCGGTCAGCAACTAGCGGCGCTTAGGCCTCGTTGTCCTCGCTTCGCTCAGCCAGCTCGGTCTTCGCACTCTCCAGATCTCTCACTCACTCACATGACAAATCTTGTTCACATCCACACCCGCCCACCCCTCCGCATCCCTCATGCCCAGCAGCTTCTTTTCCAAGTCCTGCCAAACCTTGTCGATGTACACCTCGAGCCCGTTGAGGTACCTGATAGAGAACGCAGGTGTCACCATCCGACGCGCACGCCGGTGGAAGACCCGGTCTGTGGTTTGGAAGATGTTGTCGGGGTCCTTTGACATTTGAGTATGGGAAGGAAAGAGGACAGAGGAGAGTTAGTTGGATTATCAATTTGTCGCTCAAGCGTAACACAGCCGGCTCACTCACCGTTTCGAGAATTCTCAGCCGCTTGTAGACCATCTGGTTCTTTGGCAGGTCCTGCTTCTTGCACATCTGCTCGATAATCTCGGGGTCCATTACCGAAATCATATTGGTGGTCGCCCTTTGATTCGCAATGCAGAGACCAACCATCGGGATCAGACCTCTCTCACCCAACATCGCCAGCCGCCAAGCGACTCAAACTCACGCAGCAATCGTCCCGTTCTCCTCATGACCCGTGGACGAATAGACAAAGCCCTTTCCTTTGAGGATGGGCAGGATGCCGATCCACGGGATCCATTTCGTCGCTCGATGACTGGGCAGCTCACGCAGAGGATTGAAGAACCTGGATGGTGCGGGAGTGGGTTTCGTGAAGTAAATCGACGCCATTGGAGGTTCCAACTTTGAGAGCGTACTCACCACCAGTCGACAAGCTGCAACGCAACCACAGTCACCACAAGAATCCCCAGAGCAGATGCGACGTTGGACAGGGTGAGTAACGACCAGAGCGACATCGAAGTGTAGTAACAAAGTGCAGAAAGTCGAGAGTGTCGTCGGTTGAATAGGGCTGCGGCTTTTGTGTCCTTTCGGATCCGGCTAATCTTTCCTGGCCGCTGTGCAAAATTTTGCATGTACCAAAACAACCCGCTGCCGCAGCCAAGAGACAATAATATCACGTGCGACAGACGCAAGTACGGTAGAATTGGTAGTCTGATGATCGGTTATAGCCTTTTGTTCGTACATCACTCATCACTTATAACATTTGAAATTTGGAATACCCATCCATGTACAGAAGTCAAATACAACTACTAATCACCCTTCGAGCAAGTCAATTGTATCGGGTCACACCTTAGATCCATCCGAGCGAGGCTTGATGCGACCGATCACACGCCCAGGGCTGTAAGACGCACGTGGTTCGAGTGTCAACAGCTCGAGAGAACGGTAGTCGGCACTAAAAGAGGACGAACGCACTCCAATGTCATGGTGAGGTACGTCCTCGGAGGTCCTTGCGCCTGTCGTACTCCACGTCCCATCGGCGGACCCTTTCAGTGATGAAGCAGCGAAGCTCAAGCTGTTCCCAGTAGTGCGAGCAATATATAAGAAATTTTCTGCGGTGGAGGGATAGCTTTATCTCCCCACCTGAGCGAGTTTCATCCCCACACAGTTTTGGCCAGAGCGAGAACGGGGAGTGCGCCCTGGGGTCCATGTACAGCTTCGACCCCTCTTCCTACCGCTCGAGGATGAACTCGAGTGCACGCTCAAAGAATCGCTCTTGGTTGTGGATGAGGGGGGGGATGAACCATTATTCCGCCCTGTAACGAAATGGCTTTGAGTGTGACCAGATCTATGCACAAGATAAGAAAGAACGACTCACCCTTTAAGCAGCCTCACACCACCCAGTAAGGGTAGATTGACCATGCCGGAAGCTTGGAGCTCACCCGTCGCATCATGCCCCACAAACAGTAACGTCTTCAACTCATCCGCCATAAGCTTCTTGCTCATAATAGGCTCGCCGTGCTCGTCCAGGTCGGCAATGGAGGTCAAGCAAAGTCCCCTCCCTCCCTCAATCACCCGCGCGTACCCAACCGCGACGCTGCTCGATCATACGGTCGACGACTTTCCTCACGAGGGCGAAATGCTCGTGGTAGTTCCGACGACGGTTCTGTGTGGGTCGTGGGTGGGTGGTGTTTGTCAGGGGTGACGAAGTATGAGCTGCCGCCACCTGTGCATTTTTCCATCCCGGTGAATGCAACTCACAGAAAAGAAAACCGTCGGATCGATAAAACTCTTGATATCCGCCATAGTCGTCAACACCTGAGTGAACACCTCGTACAGGGGCTCTCTGTCGAGGGCGATTCGAAGTCGCGGCCGAATCCGACCTGAGTATGAAATGAGCATGCGTGAGAGGAAAGTTCGGAGTTGGGATACTGGCGAGGAGGAACATTCCCCATACCGCATACGTGGCAAATAACATCCATAGTCGTCCTCACAACACCAAAGATTATACCTTTTGTTGTCACAATCTGTTTGCTGCCGATCTGGTAGCGAATACCCACTGTTGACAAACGACTCATCTCAAGTATTTTGGTCGCATGCATAGAAAGCACATGGCATAGTAACAATCTCCGTGCCGTCCGCTTACTAACGCCCAGGTGCGGGTAAACCTGAAACCCCCTCACCCTGTGACCCCTCCGCTCAACCAGCTTACAAAACCTACCGCGCAACCTGCTTGCAACACCTGACATGCGAATACTTCAATAGAATATTCTGTTGAACTCCTTTATCTCCCTGCCACTCTCATCCTCACCTCAATGCCCTCCACAATTCTCCTCCTCGGCTGTACTGGCCCCACAGGCCTCACGCTCGCGCGCTCCGTCCTTGCTCGGGGCCACTTCGTGATCGGGTACGGACGCAGTCCGGACAAACTTGCCGCGTTGATCCAGCAGTACCCAGGAACGTTTCGCGCGGTCAAGGGCGCTATCGATGGCGAGAGTGTCGAGGCTGATTTGGAAACGGCGCTTGTGGCGTTCAGTCCTGAGAAGAAAGTGGACGCTGTGGTGTCATTTTTGGGCCCGACGGAGTCGAGGTGGAGCGGGGGGTACCCCTTTGCAAGGTTTTACGAGCGGATGATCCCCGTTTTGAGGCGGAATGGGGTGACGAGAGTATGGGCACTGTCCACGTTATCCAAGTGGGTGGATGGAGACGTGTGGTCGATTGGGCGGAGTGAGTCTCATGTTTTCTGGGTTTCGTTCGTGCCTGCGTGATTTGGTCAACCTCACGTGACACCCCAAACTTGCGCTGGCAGCCCTCTCCGTCGGCCTTATCACGGTGATAGCGCCAACCGCAAAAGCTGAGATGATTGCGATGGCGGACGTTTTTGGAAGTGTGGGAGAGGAAGTGGAGTGGACGGTGTTCCGAGTGGGGTTCATAACTGACGGTGAGTTGGTGACTCGTGCGCGGTGCGAGGTGCATTGTGGTGACTGTCGACTCACTGGTGGTGGTTCTGTGCCCCTTGGCTGGTGTTAGGTGAGAAGGGCAAGGTAGCCGCCGGCCCTGTGGGAAGTCCAGGGTTCGGACTGAGCATATCGCGGGTACGTCTTTTTGTTCTTTGTTTTCGCCTCTTTCAGCTCAACTGTCCCATCCCATCCAAGGCCGGTCTGGGGTCGTGGCTCACGGAGCAGATCGAGAGCGGTGGGAAGGAGTGGGTCGGGAGGATGCCATATGTGTGTAACGTGGCGTGAGCGTAGTGTGGTGGGATGGGGATGGAAGTGAGAAAGAAGAATAAAAAGATGTGACCAGCACAGCTGTTCCCTTGCACCGTCCGCACGACCTCATGCCACGTGCGTGAGAGCATGTCGGCGGCAAAAAGCCTTTCTGTGCTGTGGTGATGGCTGGAATTTACCCGGACTCAAACTCCCAGGAGCAAACTCACCAACATCAACGCAGACTCTCACCGCACACGCTTCACTGTGTCTCTCCTTGCCACAATTGTCATGGAAACCGTCGCAGTGCTCGTGTTTACTTATGTTTCTTATGAAGTCGTGACCTTCTGAAGAGAAAAGAGTCAGCCGATGAAAGGGAGACTTCAAAGCTCAATTGAAACAATAGTTGCTTTGCACTAAGAGATTTTGAGATTAGCTTTCAACCTTTGTTTCTAATTGCTTCCTGCTTTGTGTTCGACAAGGGAAGGCAACTGGTGGTTTTGTCAACGAACGATGCCAGGTGCAGTTCGCCTGTTATCCGTCGCAGAAAAGCGTTTTCTGCCTACTCTCAGCTTAAATAACCATCAAAAGTTTTTTTCGACTGGACCGTCTCTTCTCTTCCTGGGCTCCGATTGGTTGACATCTCGCTGAAGCCTGAAGCTTCAGCGGCCAACTTTCATGAAAAGAGGTTTTATTCTCACAAGATCCATGGCTTCAGCGTGTTTTGCAAAGTATGGCAAAGAAGAATAGTCACATATTTCTCGAACAGATGCTGCTTTCTATGTGTTACGGTAAACTTCGGGTTAGCTATGAAATTTCAATTACAATGTAATTGTCTGTTATAATCACCACGACTCCAGGACACGTGCACTAGAATTCGTGAGAGTGCTTGGAAAGTTATTCCAATTGGTTACGACCTCACCCTTTTGATTCACTTCTCTCCGACTTGTATTCTTGCAATGGAAGAGTTCGACTCACACCGCATAAATATTACTCCTTTTGCTGTCTCACTCCCAATTCTGAACAGCCGCGATCGTGGGCCTTCTCTCCCTGCTCACCCCAACCGGCAAGAACGAGATGACCGCGGGCGCCATCGCGGACACGTTTGAAAACGAGTAGCGAGTTGCGACCGAAGCGAGGTACACGTGCATTCGTGGGCGGGATCCCTGGTTGGACACTTACTGAGGGGAAATCGTTGGTGACATCAACAGACAGGTCGGTGGTGACGGAGACGGCGTGAAAGCCGAACCTCACACCCGGATGGAGTCGAGACGTGAAGATGGGTGAGGGCTTCGTCCCAACGCGGGGTAACGGAAGCACGAAGCCGTCTCCACATCTCCACATCTCCACATCTCCACATCTCTTGGCGTCAGCCCTCGAGACCCTCGGCATTGCTAATCGGCGTCGGGCTTGCAAAGTCGTTTGCCAGTGCCGAAGCCCGAAATTGGCCAGTACCGACGCCATCCATGACCGACGCCTCCACCGTCTGCCTTGCGCTGACCTTAACGACCTCACCGCCTGACGCCTCGGGTCACTTCCTCGGGCGCCTCTCTCCGTAGGCGTCATAGATGCATAGATGGGCAGATGGTTGATCGCACGGGCGATATCGAATAGGAATACTCCCGGCGCCCTCCACGGTCTCCTCCTCCACAAGCCTAGCGTATATCCATGATTGTCTCCTTGGCACGGCCGCCCTACCTGATCGGGGGGTCATAATGGCAACGAGACTGATCTGGAGTCCGGGGTAGTCTAGGGAGAGTTGGACCAACGAGGGTACTCGGTCGACCGGGATCGTCGGGTTCCCGCGGGGTGTGCACAGCTTTTCCGCGGGTGGCAGGTGGCAGAACCTTTCGCAGTGGCATTGGCGGGGGAGCCACAGCGAGTGCGGGGTGGAAAGTGGCCGCCAGGGCTTTTTGCGTTGTTTGGGGAACGGGGGCTGGGGCGGGGAATAGGAGGCCGAGAGGACTCTCGGTGAAAGAGGTTAGGGTTGGGGCCGCAGGGTTGCACGGGCCGGTGCGAGAAAGGGTCGAGACTGGACTGGAGAGCCAAGGAAGGAGAGGAAGAGAAGGACACGCGCGGTATTCGGAATTCGGTAGGAGAAGCAGAGAGCGTGCGAGGTGAGCAGAGGGGATAAAGAAAGGCAGGGTGTGTCGTGAAAAGGCAGGGCCGTCGGACAGCAGAGGCACAGGCTGCAAGGTGTTCGGGAGAGCTGCCGACACAGGGGACGGTGGCAGCGCGCACGGAGAGGAAGGAAGCAGCGACGAAAAAGAGAAAGAGAGAGAGAAGGGTGCGTGGTCGCTGGGGTGTGTCGGGGTGTCGGTGAGGTGGGTCCAGTGGGGAGAGTTTCGGGACCGGAGGCGTGAGGGCGAGTGGAGCCTGGACAGGGGACGGGATGCACGCGTGAGAGCGGAAAGAGTGCAGAGAGTGTACTGGGAGGAAAGCGGACGAAGGAATGCCAGGCGTGGCAGCGGACGCGACAGTCGACGTGTCATCTCGCGCTGCACGGGACATTTGCCTCCGGTGACTAACCCACTCTCTTTCCCCTTTCCCCCCTGCCCTTCCCCTCTCCACCGCTCTCCACCCTCCTTCTCCACCCTCCCCCTTCCGTCCCCCCACCCCACCAGACTCAATGCCCTCCCCCGTCAAGAACTACTCCGCCCTCCTCAACTCTGCACCACACCACTACACAATGCGCTATTCCTCGCCTTCACCTTCCCCATCCTCTTCTGCTTCTCTCGCTGCGGGGTCTCCGCCTAAATCCCTTCCTTCGCACGGGGGTTCCACGGGGTCGTTGGACTCTCTCCCACTCAAGAATGGGCATGCTCACCCTCACTCCCTCTCCATTATCACCCAAGTATCCGACACTACCCCTACTGCACCCGCCGCACTCGCAACCCCACCACCACCCATGACCCCGCGCTCCACATCCCCCGTCACAACCTCCTCCTCCACCACCACAACCACCCCGACAACACCACACCGACCATCCCGCCCCCGCTCCGCAGCTGCCCTGCTCGCCGCGCGCTCGTCGTCTTCGGTGCCTAAGGTATCCTCTCCGTTGCGGCGGTCGTCTACACGCGCCACGTCCGAGCAGGAGGATGGGGATGAACGACCGACCGTGTTGCGGACACGAAGCGAGAGTGCCGCTTCTACCCAGGTGTCGGCGACGGCGACCGCGGCGCACCGCACGTCAAGCGAGTCCTCCACGTCCAACACCACCACCACCACATCATCCGAAGACGCTCTAGACGAAGGTGTCCTCGTGGTCGCGCGTTCCAAGGCGCGACGACCCGAAGCAGAGGAGGCTGCCACCGAGGGAGCAGGAGCAGGAGCAGGAGTGGTGAATGGGGGGTACGGACATAACCCCAACCACTGCACTGCCAATGGGATGAAGGAGATGGAAAAATTGGGGGACGGGGGCAGGCCGCCTACGGAGGTGAGTCTAGAGGGCGAGGGGTAGAAGGGGGCGGGAGGGCGGGGTGGGATGGTTGGGGATAAGGAGAGAAGCATGGAGGGGGACGTGGACGTGGACGACTGCACGGACCGACTCGAAGTCGCCCTTTCGACCTCTTGGCTGATTCCTCCTTCCGCAATCGGATCCCCCGTCTACAATCGAAATTCCGCCTTCATATCCTCGATCTCTGTCGGTCACCGTTCTAACCACCACCCAACGTCCTACCCACCCTTCCCCAACCCCCCGTTTAGGCATCTCTCCCACCCCCCTCGGCAATCCCGTCACTCCCACCTTCCCCTACTTCACACACGCCCGGCTCGTCCACGACAACATCTCCCCACCAACCCCAACAACCCCACCCTGCGGCCCCTAACATTGCCGCTCCTCGCCCGACCCGGCCCGCTCGGTTGGGTCCGCACGCAGCCGCCCCGCCCCCGCCTCCACACGGGGGAGAGCAGCAACAACAACGAACAATCACACGATCTCCCGTCTCTACGGACTCTGCCGAACATCTTCCCTCCCTCTCCCTTGGATCCCTCGCTCCCTCCTCCACCGCCGCGGGGCCCACCGCCGCGGGGGCTGCAGCGCCCATCGACCCAACCCGCCTTGCTGCCGCCCTCACCGCGCTCACCACCGCCGCCGCCACGTCCACACCAGGGTCCGAAGCCGACCCACACAATCCCCTGGCTGCGTTCGCGGCCCTGTCGAGACGCGACCCCCGGGTGGCGGCGGCGTTGGTGGAGGAGTTGGGGAGGCAGGTTGCGGCGCAGCAGGCGGCAGCGGCGGCAGCTGCTCGGTCGGCGCAACATGGGCAAGGAAGGGTCCCAGCGGCAGCAGCAGCAACAACAGGAGCAGCGCGCCCCCGCCGCCCACCGACCCGCCCCACCCCCACATCCACGCACCTCTCACCTCCCTTCCTCGCCCACCTCGACCGTCTCACCGCCTCGACCGCCGCATGGCACCACCCGCACACCCGCTCCTTGGCCAGGCTCAAACGGTCCCCCGTGCACAGGTCGGTCCTGTGGAGTCACATGACACCCGACGAAAGGGTGGAAAGCGTCCTGGAGCATCCGGAGAAGGGCGTGGTTGTGACGCCGGGCGGGAGGAGGAGTAAAGCTGTGGAGGAGATGAGGGGGGTGTTGGGTAGGGATGAGGAGAAGAGGAGGGAGGGTGGTGGGGAGGGGAAGGGAGGTGGGAAGGAAGGTGGAGATGGGGAAGAGGAGGACGTGGCACAGGCACAGGCGTCCTGGTTGTGGAAGTGGATCGAAGGCGCGACGCGGCACTCGCGGGCCACGGCGGCGGGCGGGGACGTCAGGGCCGAGCCGAGGACACGGGGCCGGTCGGCGTCGCTTCCCCTACCCCCTCCGAGACGGTCGTCGCCTTCCCCCGCACCTGCTTCCACACCCGGATCCACACCAGCAGCACCACCCCGCACACTGACACGCGCCCCGACTTCAAGTTCAACAACCCGAGCCCCCACACCACGCATCCCTCCCGCTCCTCGCTCCTACGTGAGAGTCCCAGGGACGCCGCTCGTGCTGGGCGGGTCGTTACCGCCCGGATCGTGGCGCACACCGAGAGACGGTGTGGGACCGGGCGTGGCGAGAGGGCCCGTTCCCGTGTTCCGGGCGGGAAGTGGGTTCGAGCGGTTCCCGAGTGAGAGTACGGTGGGCGTGTGGTATGGCGTGGGGGGCAAGGCGGGTGGTGTGGTCGGGCCCGTCAGCCAGGAGGTCGCTGGGGCCGGTGCCGGCGCGGCTGCTGGGACCAAGGATGGTGATGCTGCGGGACCTCAAGTTGCGCAGAAGGAGGCGGCCAAGGATGACGAAAGGGGCAAGGGGTGGGCTGAATGGATGTGGGGACGGCAGGGCGGGGCGGGGCGGTGAATGTGAGCGCGTGCGTGGCGCTTGTGAGGGTGTGCTGTTTCAGAACAGACGGGGCTGCGTCGAGGACGGACGGGGTATTTCTTTCCGATCAGTTTCAAGGAGTTGCGCTACAATTGGGCAATGACGTCCCGAATACTTACATGGACGGCGCGGCCCTGCACGGTTTGAATTGAGTTGGAGGTGTTACTAGACGTGGTACGGTTTTTTTTTGTCTTGAATGTTGTTACACGTGTGTTTGAATGTGTCAACGTGTTCTGAGTGATGTAAAGAATGAAATCTATGATTGTCGACGACTTTTACCATTCCGGAGTCTGTAATTGGCTAGGGTACTGGTTGGAACGTGTAGAGCGAGGATGAAGTCACGTATGTACTACCTGCGACAAACCGTCCGAGGAAAATCGAAAAGATTCCGTGTATGCTACGGCACTATTTATCATGTTACCTGACTTGAAGAACAAATCGGAGTTATTCTATCGGACGCTCAAACCTCATTCGTAAGTTTCGCAGGTCGATGTCACGCAATTTCTTCAGTATTCGAGCACTATTCCCACCTAAAAAGGTGTTGTCTCGCCTTTCCTCCTCCGATGATCAGTTATCAACTATCAATCGGATTCCGATCAGCCTCGTGAACAGGATTTGTATCGCTTGGATGACGAGGTAACATCTATTAGTTCGCATTTGCTGAGCTCTAAGTTTTCGTCACCCGATTCTTCTTGAATAGGCGGTTAACGCATACCTGACACTAACTGTTGAAAGATCTTCCTCGACGAGGGGAAGCGCCAAGGTAGCTATGTTCAGCACTTTCTTTCTCCCCAAATACATGAAGGAGGGCTTTGACGCTATCAAAAAGTGGACTGCGAAGGTGCATGAACAAGTTATAATACATCGATTGCAGTAACCTGATTTGGAATCAACCGTGGATAAGGTTGATGTCTTCGGCAGCGACATGGTGTTTGTCCCACTGTATTTGGAAGCTGTGAAGCATTGGTCAAAGATTGTTGTTTTTCCGAAAACGAACGAGGTTGTGCGATACGATTCACTCTTTTGATGAGGTCAGCTTTGACCACATGAAGGTGAGCCAAGGTCTGTGATTCAGATAATGCCTGCAAGTTCTCATGACTAGTGTATCGCCGTCGGAAAAAAGAGGAGGCTGCGTCGAGAGGGTTACGCGTGGATGAGGTGCCGTCTCGGTCCATGTTCTGTTGATGGCCGATGGTGGAGGAGACACCCACGTTTCTAGTAGGCAGCATCGACGTCCGACCAGCAGATTCCAGCGTGCGCTCGTCAGAGTCTGCGTCTGTCTGCCTGTCGCCGTCCGACTGCGACATGGGTCCGTGTTCCGTGGAATCGTGGGAATATTCAGTCGGAGGTTTTGCCGGGCCGCAACCGCCTCCGAATATCGAGTCAGTCCACCTTTTAAGCACTTCGGCACTGCACGTTTATTAGAAGTACTTGAGATGTGTTTATTGACGTTTGGGACAGCTCAAACCACATCGTTCGTTCTAGGGGTCATCAGTCTTCGGTTTCCCCACACTCCACCCGAGGTCACACCCCGACCCATACCCAGCGGCGGATGCGAGCGAGAAGAGCTAAAGTGATTGCAAAAGATTGAATCGATGCGTGATGATATACAGTCAAAGTCAAAACAGACAAACCGTCCAAAAGAGAACGAACCATCTCATCCTTGTCTTCGATCTGCGGCAAGTTTCGTACTCTACCCCCCGGCGCAAATCCGAAGACGAAGATTTGATCGGTGTTCGAGTCTTTTTCACCCCTTCGCCATTTCTCCGTTGCCAGGTCGACCCGTATACACCCCGCGACAGGAAATCGTGCATAAAGTGTCGGCCGCAGGGAATTTGCCACACTTGGCTTTGCTGACGAAAGACTGCTGAGTGTCGAGGGTGTCTTCCCGTCTCAGCATAAATCATTCAAGTAGAAAAGAAAGTATTGGCGTGGTTCTTGTCGCCGGTGTGCGTCGTTGCCAATTGATGCTACGATCGGTTAAACTCGGCGGGAATATCTAATCTTGAGCAACTATCCGATAAAACAACCCACATCGCTAAATTTTCACAGCAAGGAACACGTGAAAAGGTACATTGATTTATGTGGTACAGGACAGGAAATTTGGTACATGGCCACAGACTTCCAAACACCCAACCAATCCTCGCCGTTGACATCCCAAGAAATTTCAATCCCCCCATTCCACTCCCCCATCTTCATCCCCTCCATGCCTCTCCCACTCCACCCCCCACCCCCATCGACCACACTCCTGCACCTCCCCACCGAAATCCTCCTCTCCATCCTCCGCCACCTCTCCACACCCGACCTCTTCCACCTCGCATCATCCTGCCGCTCGCTCTACACCGTGACCGCCGCGCCACAACTCTGGACCCGCCTCGTGTTCAAAAACGTGTGGTACTTGGACAGTCTCGCACTCCATGCCGCCATCGACGTCGCGACACGGATCGCGTTCCATCCGCGAACATACATGACTTTTTCCGCGTGTAGGGGCTACCTCATGCACAATATCCGGTCGGTTGACGTGACGGGGTCGGGACACATCACCAACGATAACCTTGTGGCAATGATGACACGCTGGCGGTCGCTGGTCGAGATCCGGCTGCGGAACTGCGCCGAGATCCATATGGGCACGCTTGCTTGGCGCTTCTTAAAAACCGCAGGTGTACAGAACAGCAGCGGCGCGCTCCTCTGCCCGAGTCACCTTGACGATATCTTAACCAACCTGCCTGCCCACCGAGGACACACCAACCCCTGTTTCCGCGCCACAAAGACGTCCGTCCGCATGCTCGACCTCACCGGCTGCACATACGAGGAACTCTTCATTATCCCGGCCCTGCAGATCGCCCTCGACTGCGCCTTCTCAACCCTTATCTCGTTTCTCCCGCGATTGTCTTTGCGGCAGTTGGATCGCCTCGGACCTCTCATCACGCAGTACGCGGCGGAATGGCAGGTGGAGGCGGAGGAGGGTTCCAGCAGTAGTAGTAGGACCTGGTCAGAGGAGATGCAGTACAATGACGAGGTGATCACAAATACGTGTCCTGGGTGCGGGCGCGTTCATGTCGTGGCAGAGAAGAGACAGAATGCGTTTTGTGTTCGGAGAAGGAGCTTTGTATTCCAGGATTTTCAGCTCGGGTTGTGCGACTGCGCTGTGCAGGGGCGGTGAAGAAGTGTCAAGCGTCATTTGCGAATATATTTGTAGAATGGACAGATGATCTGCCACAACATGTGTACGATTTTTTGTTTGCTACACTATATTTTACAACGACTTTACTTATTGCGCTTGTGTTGCGCTAGTGGTCGGGTGTTTCCCCTCCCAAAGTCTCGTATGGACGAGGAAGATGGCCGCGACACTGTTCTCTGTCCAGTCCCGTCCCAGTGCAAGGCCCACAACCACTTGAAAGTGAAAGTTTGAAACTCGTGGGATGGGTCAAGTCCTCCGTGTGGACCGGTCATCAAAACGTAGAGGAAAAGGCATGACCCGATGTGGTCAACGTGGAGCCTGGGAAGAAAAACTTCCCGCACAGTACCCCAATGGTGGCGTGGCACAATTTGAGTCTTCGCGGGCGCCAACTGGCGCTACGAGCGGAAACTGAAGTTGTCGGGGAGTTTATTGAACCTGGCCGTGACCGCATCCCACTGCGCCTTGGCAGCCGCGGTCATGTCAGAATACGGACCACACGCACACCCTGTAACGTCCAGTACTTCAAGCGTCGCTGCCCGCCTCCCCGTTGGATTCACCCCCNCCCCCCGGGATTGTCGCGCTCAATCTGCTCGTAATGCGCTGCAGTGTAAGGGAACAGATAAGCCAGCCGGCCTACATCCAGCTGCGCATTCTTGGTAAGATAGAGCGCCCGCATCGCCGGCCAGTTGATGAAGCCGAACGCTGGAACGTGTCCGATGCTCGACCCTGAAATCTCAACCACCCGCGCACCACACACGATGCGGCGTATCCCAACCCACTCGTCCTCCTTGCCGGACAAATCAGCCGTCCCGCCGCGCGCATGTACGCGTTGTACTTGCCGTCGGTGAGGCCCGGATCGTCCCGGAACACAATGTGTGTCCACATTTCGGGCAACGCGGCGAGGAGGCAAAGGTGGCGGCATGTGAGTGCAATCAGAAGTTTGTCGCGCGTGGTGAGGAGGGTGAGGATCCGGATGAGGATTTCGGATGGTAGGGAGACGAGGCTGGAGAGTGCAGATGCCGCCATTGCAGTTGGAACGGTGTCCGGGGAGGTGGGCGGGAGATTATGAGGATCGTGGAGTGTAATAATGAAAACGTTGGGGGATTTGGAGGAAATGGAGCTGTGGCTTTCAGTTTAGTTGCCGGAGTTGAAATATTTTGGGACAAGTTGATGCGAATTGAAAACAACACAACTCGCATTTAACGTCCTTGGCGGCTCGTGCACCTGTCGTTCTTGACACCACACGACCAAAAACGATTGGAAGTAAAGTGTAGTTTGAAGGGCATTAGGAGAGGGGGCGGCAAGTTCTAACAGACTTCTTTGCTTATCTTTATTTAAAAGAGTTTATGTGATGATTGACATTTCACGAGATGGAAGGACTATTTCATCATAGTATGATGTAAGAGTTTGCTCAAAGATAAACATGGTTCCATACATAAAAGCAAATGGTCTCAAAGATAAAATATGCTTTATTGCTGCCACTGGATCCATGTCATGATACTTCATAAGATACGCCGCTATCAGAGCGATGGAGTCTCGGAACACCCCTCGCCTGAGTTCGAGAAGTCATTTGTGAAGCGCAGTGAAACGAACGGTTGCATCGACGGTCACCTTGTACAATTCTATATCTTTCGCCATCGCAATTCTTTTCACTAAAGAAATAGAGGTCGGTTCTTGGCAAGTCGGGTCGGTGGTGGTGTGGCGCTGTCAATTGAAGGGAGCGGGAGGCGCCACACCCTTTCATTGGCTTTTGTCACCTTCTTTTGGAAAGGAGAGTGCTCCATCGCACCACGCAAACCGCCGTCACTAGCGAGTCTCAGACTCTCTAAATCCAACAAATCTATGGGGCCCAAGCGGAACGGCCCATCTCGGCCGCCTTTCACAAGTTGGGCGCCTCGTCTCCTCACGGCCGCCGTGGCCGCAACGATTCTTCTTGCCTTGGTGACGGGCATTTCGGCAACGAGATGGGAAGCTCAGGAGATAGGAAGGGCGATGGCGGGAGCAATGCGACCCGGTGCGAGATTGGATAGGCGGCAGTTATGTGAGTATCTGTTCTGGCCACGAGAGAAGAGAGCAGAGAGCTTCTGTGAAAATGTGATTTTATGCAAATGGGATTGTTCTGAGCATATTGTGGTTTACTGCTGCTTGGTTTGGCGGGAGTTTTCGGAGTGGATCCAGGGACGGTGGAACGGTGAAGACAGGATTCGAGCTACCATCATCCTGGTCCTGGCTCAACAGTTCAGATAATGACACAGCTTTCTGGAGCTCAAAGGGTAGCGGCACTGTCAGAGCAAAGTGCACTGCATCTACCGTGCGAATCGCTCGGGTTGAAATAGTAATGGAGCATTTCCTCCTGAGAATCGAGACACTTTCTTTCCGCTTGAGGCTAAAAACGTCCTCCTACTGCTTTTTCTTTTCCAGCTCCTCCCCCAGGCGAGTGCAACATCTTGAGGGCAGAGGACCGGTCCATTTTATAACAAGTTTTTGTTGGAAATAGCTTCGGCCACAACCGGCGGCGGAGGAGGCACTAGTATGTAGAGATTAATGTTTCCTACTGAAGTTCTTTTCACCCAGACTCGATCACAGCACCCACAACATCTGCCCGTCCTCCAACCCCTCCCCCCCCGCCTCCACCTACGCCTCCTCCTCCCCCACCACCTCCTCCATGTAAGCCCCTGACGAATCCAACATGCACGCTTCTGTTTCTTACTTCTTTTTCTTCTCCTCCTCGGCTCCGGTCGCATTTTCCCAGCGTCTTCCTCGTCTGCCGTACAAACCTCCTCTGCCGCCCCACCCGCAACTTCGAACAGCCCTCCACCCCAGATGACAACTACAACGTCGTCGCTAGGACCTCTTCCGTCGGTATCGTCAACCGGTGAGTCTCGGGAGGTTCTCGTACGTGTCCAAGCCGATCGCTGAAGAAGTCTCGACTCGCCATATGACATGGATCTGAATGCCGCGCAGGGTTTACATTGCCATGTATGTCCCCCTCCCTTCCCCATCCCCCATTTGTTCACTTTCCTAACGCACACCAACATCCCCGTACTCTCCAGTCACTTCTCTGTACCCCGACCCGATCGATGGCTTGCTGAGCGCGAACCCCAACAGCCGCTCGACCACGGCAGCTTCGTTCACGACCGTCGTGTACTACACTGTATCGACGACGACCCGCAGGACGACGACGGCGAGCAGGACGACGACGTCGACCGACGATGGAGGCGCGGCGGACCCGACGACGGATCCGAACAATGGGTTGAATCAGGCGGCCCCGGCTCCGTGAGTGAGGCGTGATGTTATATAATTCTTGCGCAGTTTGTGGGCTAAAATTATGCTTCTTGCTTCGGGCATTAGAGCTGTTGCCGGAGGATTGTCGATCGCTGCTATTGCTGGTATTGGTGGTGGAGGGTGGGTCTCGATCATCGTCTTTGCCGAGTCCAGAACGTATCAACATGATTCTCTTAAACAATAGAGTGGCCCTCGGCTTAATCCTCCTGACCGCGCTCATCATCGGATACCGCCGCCACTCCCGCGAAAACGAAGATCACCCCTTCGAGCCCATGGGGGCGTCACTCCCCCGGAAGCGATCTTCTCCGACCCAAAAATACGGCGGCATGGGCTCGCACAACTACGGCCCCGGCCAGAACGGCAGCTTCCGGGACTGGAACTCCCCGGACCGCAACCAATCGGGGTACATGAACGGCCAGTCCGGATACATGAACGGGGTCGACTCGATGCGGTCCGACCTGTCCTACGACAGCCAGGGCGGCCCGCCCATGCCCATGCGTGCCGGAGGAGGACCGGGAATGCAGATGAACAATATGCCGTCGCAGCAGTACGAGATGGCTACCATGATGCCCATGCAACCGGGCCCGTCGGCCCACTACGGTGTCCAGCAGTCGGGCCCCTTGGGTCCCATGCCCGCGGTGCAAGGCCCGCCGCCAACTACCGTCATCAGCCCGCACTTCCTCAATCAGGGTGGCGACCCGAATAGTAGCGATGGAGCTGTTGTTGGGAAGACCATGACGGCCAAGGCTGGGTATCAAAAGCAGGTTGGAGACGAGTTGGATGTGGAAGCTGGAGATGGAATTTATGTGCAGAGAGTATTTCCGGACGGGTGAGTGGGAAGATGCGTGAACAGTTTCGTCTCGTGCAGATTTCTCATATTCTTCGCATGTTTATCGTTCAGATGGGCGGTGGGCACCAACCTGAGGACCAACTTCACAGGATTCTTCCCCATGGCCGTCATGGACGCACCAGCCGGCCCGTCCGGCATCGTCAACATCAACTCCTCCATGCGCGTGGCGAGCGTTCAGTTCCCGATTTCGGCTGCGCAGCCAATGTCAAACATTTCCGGAGCGAGTTCGCTGACAGTGCCTGGTCAGCTCAACAGCGATGGCTCTGCACGCCCATCGTTCGCACCAGCTGGCAACCTCCCGCTCGACCCTTCGATGGTTTACTCCACTTCAATGCCATCCGGGTTTGAGCCAAGCACTAAGATAGGCCCATCGACCTTCCTCAACGGACCCAACCCACCTGCTTCGGACGACGATTACACAGACATTGAAACTCCAGCAGCGGAGAAGCCCAGCGTGAGACCGCAGGGTCCCCGATCCCTGAAGCTCCAGGGCGCCAAACGTTTGTCTAAGATGCCGTCGAAAGTTCAGTTCGATCATATTGAGGGTGAAGAAGGGTTCAAGGGAGAGAAGTTTTCGGGGGCGACGATGCGAGCATGTGAGTGACTACGCTCGGCATATTCGTCGTTGACGTGAACGGAATAAACTGATTGTGACTTCTTCTTTTTACGCAGTGACCAAGAGCACCCGCAGAAAGCTCAAGGATCGAGGAGCCGTGGGAGATTCTTCAGATGAAGACAATTGAGATGCGAGGACGAGGACATCCTTTTTTTTTACCACACGTACGGCCGGTTGTTTGACTTTATGATAAGGGAGTGATTTATTGTGAATGTAAAGAGACCGGTGGTTGTGTTTACATCCTGCTTTCGGTCTGCGGACGTCTAGTCTATTTGTAAAGCATTCGAAGTGTCAATAGAGCTCCAAGGCTGGTCCTGATTGAATTCCCGCAACATGGGATGTGATCTTTTGCAGGTCACGTGGTTTGACTCCAAATGCTTCGGCCCCTTTCGTAAGACACCGAAACAGTCAAGCAACATCATCTACAAACACAACATGGTCAAGGTGCGTTCCGCGGAATCTGCAATCGAGCGCTCTTCGCGATATTCACGGGCGAACTGCGATCGATTCGATCTCCGACCGTGGAAGCCAATAACAACACGAACACGTTCCCTGACATGTTTCCTCACGCATCTCCATCCAGGCAGTCGCAGTTCTCCGTGGAGACTCCACCGTCACCGGAACTGTTACGTTTGAGCAGGAGGGAAGCGGTCCCACCACCATCAGCTTCGACCTCAAGGGACTCACTCCCGGTCAACACGGCTTCCACGTTCAGTGAGTTTCGGCATCCGTCCAGCCCACATTGAACGTCTTTGGCGTGAAAATTTATTTGTTTCTATTCTTTCCACAGCGAATTCGGTGACAACACCAACGGGTGCACCTCTGCCGGAGGACACTTCAACCCCCACGGCAAGAAGCACGGTGGTCCCACCGACTCTGAGCGCCACGTTGGTACGTAAACTATGTTCATCCCGTACTTCCGTTCTGCTCATCAACTCTATCGGATTCAGGGGACCTCGGCAACGTGACTGCCGGAGCTGACGGAACGGTCAAGGCATCCCTCACCGACGCCCACGTCCAGCTTTCCGGAGCGCAGTCTGTTGTTGGCAGGACCATCGTTGTCCACGCTGGTGTCGACGACCTTGGCAAGGGAGGACACCCCGACTCGCTCACCACCGG
>KQ965835.1:80502-101346 GCA_001574975.1 Gonapodya prolifera JEL478
CGAGGATGTCGTCGACTTGTTTCGATCCTCGGACGTCGCGACGATTTACTGCAGAAAGAACGAGGTGTGTTGCTTGGCGGGGATATTGTTTGAAGACCTCAACTGACACAGACAATGCTCTTTTGCAACTACGAAGGAGTTCATGAATGCGCGGCCGAGGTCTCACAAACGGAAGGGATCGCGGAGAAAGAGAAACTCCGGTATCTCCATCAATACCGATGTCTCAGACGCTTATGACACTCCGTCATCCTCCGACGCTTCCGCCTACTCCGACACTGCGTCCAGTTATGACTCGGAAACAACGGACTCGGAGTACGGATCAAATTCCCGAACTTCGCGAACAATCACCCCGACGCCATCCGCATTAACGGACGACGATGATCCTCCTGCATTGAAGCGAAAAGTTTCCTTCGGACCCACAACGACCTTCACACTCTCTCCTACCAGCCCCGAATCGCCGGGTAACTCTCCGCCTCCTTCGGGCCCAAAATATCTTCCACCAGCTCTAACTGCAGTTGCACCACATTCCGCCTTGAAATCGCCATCACCCCGGATCGTACCCCAACCCGCGAAGCCCCCGTCGCCCACCCGGCGTATGGTGACGAAAGCGCGCTCGTCTCCTGTACTCTCCCCAAACCGAGCACCCCCTCCACCGCCGAAGGAGCGTGCACCTGTACGTATCGAAATGAGGAGCGTAGCACCACAACCCCCTGCCGACCCCCGAATAGAAATGAACGCTATTCCGCGACCTTTACCTCCACCACTTCCGGACAAGGACTACGAGGGACGAGTCAAAGTTTCCGTCGTCCCCGTCGTCCCTGCCGCCATACCCGTATATCCTACAAACGGAAATCCCTCTCCACGGAGCAGCAACTCTTCGGCAACAGCCTCCTCCGTGAGCACTAAATGGTCGGGTTCACGAACCGCGGACCGAGCGCTCGGGGCCTTCACTGTCCGGTCGTACAAGCTCAACTCGCCGGACCAAGAAGAAGTCGTCGAGATAAGGCCGGTGCATTTGCAAGCAATGCGACGGGCCCGGTCGTTCGACCACCTTCGCAGTGCATCCTCTCAGAGCTATGTTTCTGACTTCGGATACCCACCGGCACCAACTGCGTATGATGCATTCAGTCGTCCACTGAAACCAGACAGCCCGCCGCCTACCGTTTTGTTCATCCCGAGAAGTCCCCCCGTTCCTGCAATACCCCCGCAGGATCGAAAACCGGTTCGTACCCTATCCAACAAATCAAAAAGCAATCTCGAGCGGACAAAGTCAAACAGCTCTCGGAAATCCACGGATGGAGAGGAGCCCCGAATTGGTGGTCTTGTGGGGCTTCTCAGAAGGCTTTCAAATCGGAACCTCAAAAAGGATGCAGAGAAATCAACTCAAATGGAGGAACTAAAACCACCACCTCCACCGGTGCCAGCACGACGGGAGGGATCTCAAATTAGCCTTCTTTCGGTATTGTCAGCGGCCTCCAGGAAAAGCGAGCCTGGACCCGTGGAGCCACCGCGGAAGAAGCCTCCGCCCCCACCTCCGTCCCCGGCACGCTTAAAAGAGATCGCCAAACCATCGAAACAGTACCTTGACAATGGCCCCATAAGTCCTCGATCCGAACGCTCTCTGGAACAGCAAGTGGAGGAATACTTTCCTCGGAGTGCGTCTGCCGCAAGCTCAAGCCTCACCATGGAATCACCTGAAGTTCCCTCTGTGGACACATACTGGGCGATGCAGAACAGCCGAAACGGTCCGAACCACCTTTCATGGGGCAACAGCGGACAGAACCCCGGACCTGCCGACGGAAAGCTCCTCACACCACCCGCAGTGACTGCGTCTGGACGACCAACACCGCGTCCGGCGCCGTTCTCTTGGGAGGTCGCTCAAGCTGCCACGAGGCTTTCTGGTGGCTCTATAGCGGGCCCTCGTCGCTCTGCGGAGAACCCTCCCGTCAGCCGCCTGTCGTTCGATAGACCCGAGCCACACCGCCGTCTATCCCATTACAGTGTGGAAAGCACCGCGAGTTCGTCCGAAGCGCCAACTTCGACCACTTACCTCTCCAGCGCAGGACCATTCAGTGCGAGCGCGATTGGGTTTGGCAGCCCTGTTCCAATCCCAGCGCCACGCCCTCCGAAACGAGGCTCCAGTCTTAATGTAGTGCCACCAACGCCAGTTCAGTCCCCCGCACTTCTGAAGTGGGAACCGGGAGTCCAGTTCCGGCTGAGTGGGAAGGAGTACGCGTTTCCGTTCACCTGGAGGAATGACGTGAACTCCACGGCGAGTGATTTGATGGGACCGCTTGCGAGGGCAGAGTGGGCGCCGCAAAGGGCTTGGGGCTACAAGCAGGTACGAATTTAGTGATGCTTCTTCGGGGAGTTTGGTTTTGCTGATGCTTTCACTGATGGTGCAGACAATGGTCAACGAGCTGTCAGCATCTATTCGATACAGCCCCCGGCACCGCAGCTCCAAGAAGCGAGGAAAGACAGGATTTGGATACACCCAATTTGTGAGTTGGATCTATCGTTTTCTTAAAGGACCTCCTCATGTTGATCGACCCTCCATTCCAAACAGACAATTTTCTTCAACAATCCCCAATTATTCCGTGTCGCCATGGATCTCTACGTAAAGAAAACGTCATCGCTAGGACCCGCTGATTTCCGCCACTACTTCATCCGCCCTTTGCAAGCTGTTGCCCACTTGTACGTGAACGAAAATGTCGTGACGGAATGGACTGCCGTTGAGCCACCTCTGGAGTGGCGCGGAGTGGCGGACGGGATGAGCGACTACCATGTTGCGTACATCGTCAAAGACATGCGAGAGGAGATCACCGAAGAGTGCAAGACGCACGTTGAGCTTTGGATCAAGGCTAATATGACGACCGGAGAGTGGCGTGAGTGCTTCGGCTCGTTGTCACAATATGCACGGCTGAGTCTTTTGCTAACCGCTGCTTTTCATTCTTGCCGATAGTTCAAAACAGACCTGGTTTCAGCCAGTTGAAGAACAAATCGCGAGGAATCGGAGTCGGACGATGATGATAGAAGAGGCGCCTTCAAGCGAGTAAGGGAGAGTTGGTCACTCATTGGTCGGTTCAGTTGCATTTTGCCTTTCAAAGATTCCCCCAATTGTGTTACTTTGATTCAAATTATGCCGAGTTCCTGGAGAATCATTGGCCCCACACGCACTCTTGACTACATTTTATATAATATACATTTCTTATCTTGTGTCAGCTTTATCAAATGTAGAACACGTCGTTTGTTGTCAGAAAAATAGTGTTTGTTGATTGTTGCACGGTGTAGAAAAGAAATGGAGAAATGAAGTGTTGCCTACATTTTGACAGAACGAATTGCAACATTCCACTCTCACGGTTTCACTTCGCACGAGCAGCAGTTGCCGTCCGACGTGTGGAGAAATCGTAACTCAAGCACAGCTGCCCAAGGATGTCGCACCTGCCCTTCCAAAAGTCGATACCGGACATTGCGTGCGTAACATATTTCGCTCTGTGAGCTAGGTGACAGTTGATTGCCACTCGTTAGCAAACTCCGAGCATTTGCATTTACATGTCGTTACATTCTTCGATGTGGCTTTTTAGAGCTTCATTTCAGCATCTCCGAAGCCTTTGCACATGAATTATGACGTTTGGAACCTATCATATACTGTTTGCAATATCGGCAGGAGGGCCTCGCCACAGACTTGACACTTTGTTTGTCGAATCGAGATACTGATTGTTTTAGGTCCCGAGTCGCGCTGTCTGAGAGGCGACATGACGTTTTATTGAGGATCATGTCACTAGAGATGATTCTGATCATGCAAAGTCGTCATTCAGCGGTAAGCCGAGAGAATAAAATCACCACTACACTTTACACTTTTGCTCTTGTTTTGCAGATTTCTGGGCTAATATCAACCTTGCTTTTCGTCGAATCCTTCTCCTTGCGAAGACTTCCCATGATTGCCACCCAACTCCGACCCGCCCAACGACGAATTCAAACCCAAGCTTAAGGCGCGCTATATCGCAGACACGGACACCACCTGCATTGCGCGGTATCTATTTTGATGGTGTGTAGTTGATCCTACTGCGAGAGTCCGCTCCATTCGCCTGCTTCCTGCCCGCGCTCACCACACATTACCGCACACTGCGCAGCCTCTATGCTCGCCTTCCCCGTCGCGTACCTCCCCGACCCACCCCCACTCCCTCACACCTCCTCACTCACCAAGCCTCCTCCCACTCCCAAAATCAATTCCCCGTACCTTGCACTTTAATTTTAAAATTTATTCTTGTCCCCCAAAAAACAAAAATAAAATGAAACTCTCCCACCCTACACCTCCGAAGTCATTCGGTGTCCGATCCCGCCCGCCCTGCCAATTCAGCCGCCCTCGAATTTCACCCGTCCGTCCCTTGCGTATCCCCCACACGGACAAGAGCAACCCACTAAGGGATAAGGGCGGGGAAAATGATGTACATGGCGCAGACGCACGTGAAACGGAACTCGGAGTCGGCGATCGGGGGGGATAAGGCGAGGTGGGACGAGGTGGAGGAGAGGAGGGGGTGGGTGCTGGTGGGTTTTGCGGAGTGCAGGGGTGGGTGGGTAGGGTGTACGGAGGAAGGTGGAAAGGTGACAGTGGAATGGGAAAGCAATGGGGAAAAGCGATCCAAGTGGAGGATGTGTGCGGTGCGCGTATTTCTCGGAATCGGAGGTGGGAGCCAACAGGTGTCTGCTGTCTGAACACACACGCGCCGGTACGAGACCGGCTTTTTTTTTTGAGCTCCTGGATGCGCACTGTGATCCGAGGAGGTGGAGTGGGCTTTGTGCTGGCTTCGATCCTGGCCTCTTGCTTGCGAAAGGGTGGAAGCCGGAGCAGGGCTCCCATGGGCACACGCAGACATCGAATACGTCGGCGCATTTTAAAGGACGAGAGAGAGTGATGGGTCGAACTATGACCTTGAGTGGCGGTTACCTTGCGACCAGTGACCATCGCTCACATCCCCGTTCCTCCCCTCGCAACGCACGCACAGCCCTCCCGCCCCCACCCCCCACCCCGCCACCCCACTGACGCCTCCCTCGCATCCACGCTCTCCACGCTCTCCATCGCCTACTCCTCTTCCTCCTCCTCCTACTCCTCGCTCTCCAACTCCCGAAACCCACGCCCGAGATCCCTCGTGGCGCCCAAGAGAGTCCACTGGCCGGAAGAGACCGTGGATGTTGTGTGGAGGCCTGAAGTCGAGGTCGAGAGTGAGGCGGAGAGCGACGTGGACGTTGACGGGTATGGCGTTGGGTATGGCAATGGAGCGGGGAACGGGTATGGGGGAGATAGCTCCTCCGGCGTGGAGGATAGTGAATGCGACTGGACGGCTCACGACGTCGAGGTGGAGCGGGCCGATAGTGGGGTGTCTGTGTCGTCCTACCCAACACCACC
This sequence comes from Gonapodya prolifera JEL478, assembly GCA_001574975.1. Taxonomy (NCBI): domain Eukaryota; kingdom Fungi; phylum Monoblepharomycota; class Monoblepharidomycetes; order Monoblepharidales; family Gonapodyaceae; genus Gonapodya; species Gonapodya prolifera. The sequence goes on from KQ965835.1 coordinate 85,910, forward strand.
TCGGTCCACCGGGGGCGGCGGTGGGATCCGCCGTGTTCCGGCACCGGCACCACCACCCCGTCGACCGTTGCCCGGATCAGCGAGCTTTCCCGGACTGTCATACCCGTCCTCAGCCGTGGCGGCGGCGGTGGGGTCGCTCCCATCCCCGCCCGACTCGTTCCCCTTTCCAATGCATTCCCCGCCCTTCATCTCCGCCTCTTCCCCCCTCCTGTCCTCCTCCTCCCTCACCTCGTCCCACGCCCACGCTTCATCCCACTCCCCATCCCCCACACCCACATCCTCCACGACCTCCTCTGCCGGCGCGGGGGCGGGGGAGTCGGGGTTAGGATTAGACTGGAAGGATGAGCGAGACGTGCCGATCGCGGAGATGATGGGGTGTGTGGGCGGGGATGGGTGGGGTGCGCAGAGGGCGATGGGGTATCGGGTTGTGAGTAAGGGGTGGTGATGTGGGTGATGGAGAGACAGCTGACTCACCCCACGCGCTCCCAATTCGATTGGAAACTCAATGCAATTCCGATTTCGATTCCGATTCTTACTGCAACTGCAACTGCAACTGCAACTGCATCAACCTCCCACTCTCGTCAATCAACTCTCACCCCCACCCAATCCTCCTCACCCACCTTCCCCACCCACCCAACCGCTAATCACAGTCCAAAACGGACAAAAAAGGCGGCTACCTGACGTACATCGTCGACGAGTCGTGCCTGGCACGCGCGAGACGGGAAGGTGTGGCGTGTGTTGTTGAGTTGGTAGGTTGAGACTAGGTGTGGGGGCGTGCAGGGGAGAGAGCGAGTGCAAAAAGGACTGACCGACTCTGAAATCTTTTCACGCACGTACCTCCTCGTCCCACCCACCTATATTCCGTCGTATCCACCCTCGGCTTCTCCTCCAACCTCGACTCACCTCTCCCCCATACAACCCCACACTACCACACTACCACCAAACCCATCACTCAGACCCTCATCTTCCCGTACGCCCCTCTCTACGTAGCAGCCCGCAAACGTCTCCCACCCTTCCTGACCTCTCTCCGCCCATCGACATTCTTCCGCGACGTCTTGGACCCCGTCAAACCCTCCTCTATCCCCTCGTCCTCCTCCTCGTCCCCTGGCTCTATCCCCACCTCTGACCCCTCCCACCCCGACGAAGTCTACCTCCAAACCGCCTCCCTCCTGATCCCCCCACCCCCCGTATCCACCCTCGAAAAGTCGCTCAAATCCCCGCTCGACCCCCCGACCGCCCGGATCGCACTCATCGTCCGCCCGGCCGGGTTCGCGCTGGGGGATGCGGGTGTGAAATGTGTGAGGGGGTGGGTGAGTAGGGCGGAGGCGAGTGCGAGGGTTGAGGAAGTGAGGAGGGTGGAGCAGGCCAAAAAGGTTCTGGCAGTGCAGAAGGGCGGGATAATGATGGGGATGGGTGTGGGAGGGGCCGTGGGGATGTTGGGTGGGGCGTGGGTCGGTGTGTGAGTGAGCTCGCGTCGGTTTGCAGTGGGGGAGTGCCCAGTGGGTAATGCCGTCGAGTGGCGATTGGAGTGTACAGCGAAGCAAGAGCGACAACATGTATTACATCAGCAGTGAACCCTGTATATAATTGATCTTAGACGTGCGCCGTGATCAGATGCCGCCCTCCTTTGCCGCAGCCACGTCGCACGGGCAGCGCAGCCGCGAGAACGGATGGCGCGGCGACGTGTCTCCCCCGCCGACTGCGCTGTCTCCCACTGGCAGCGTGCGAACGTGTGAATGAGAGAGAGTGGGCGTGTGAATGCGAAGAGGGGAGAGTGGGAGGTCGCAGCGTGAGGGTGGTGTGGCGTGGCAGCAGCAAGCCTCGGTGTGATTAGCAGCAGAATAGGACCACTCAACGCGAACTCTGCTCTCTGTTCTGTTCCCGCTCCTGCCAATCTTTTTGCTGCCTCCCTCGGGTGTGCCTGTCTCCTAATAGTCCGAGTGTGCTGAGGCAGAACTGGCTGAACTCTCGCTCCCGGCACCTCGCCCCCCGCCGCGCAATCTCTTCCCCACCTTCCCTCCCCCAATGTTCTGGCGCTCGCGCACCGCGTCGCCCAAGCGCACCCCGCAGCCGTCTCCCGATGCCAGCGCGGCCCCTCCTCGCCGCGGATCCGTGCAGTCCCCTCCGGTCTCCCCTCTCACCCCGCAATCGCCCAACCCTCCATCCGCGAAACGACTCGTCGTGCAACACCCAGCTGGCTCCAAATCAATCTTCATCTCTCCCCGCTCTCGCCCGCGTACCCTCGACGCCTTTGTCGCCTTGCTCAGGTCTCGCATCATGGCGCTGCAAGAGGTCAATTGGGCAGACGTGAAGATGCACTATGTGGATTCGGACGGGTATTCGCGAATTTTACTCGAGGATGACCTGGATCTGGAGCAGATGTGGGCTGTCGAGGGACCCCAGTGGCCCCTGGTGCTTGTGTCGCGGGCGGGAGGGAATGAGGTACGTCTTATGTGGCGTGTACCGCGGACTTGGACTTGGCGAGAGGTACAGGGGAAGCACGGCGGGGAAGGGACTACAGAGAAGCATTGTGCTGCTCGTGGAGAAGGACGGGATGGTTTGCCCTCCGTGGGGATGAAGTGAGGGGGGGGCGTCCCCCACATGTACATGTGTGCCGATGGCAGAATTGGCAAAAGGTACAGGGGGACACGCCGGAGCAGGGAAGTAAGGAGGATAATTTCGCTACTGGTGGAGACCCAAGGACGCGGGATGGAGTGCCCCCCGTGGACGACCGTGCGTCCCCCGCGTGTGTCGGCTGCGGCACCCATGCACACGCCGCCACTCACACCGACCATTCCACTTTCCCACTTAGGCTTCTCAACACCTCCCCCACGCACCTTCCGACTTCATCGCCCACCCGCTTCCCCTCTCCGCTTCCGTCTCCGCCTCCTCAGACCACGAATCCACATCCTCCCTCGCTCGGCAAACCGTCCCCTCGACCCGTCGCACATCCTCCGTCGGACCCGGCTCCACCACGGGGGCGGGTGCCCCCAAACGCGTGCGGTGGCAAGAAGGCCCCCCCGTGTCGTGGACGCCTCCACCGAGTCCCGTGGACACGATCCGAAGCGGCACGTCGCTCCATGCGAGAGCAGGCTCGCTCGACTTACCTGTCGACACACGCACACGAACTCTTCCCGCACGGATCTCACCCTCGTTACTCTCACCGGGTCTGCTCTCCCCAACCGCCTCATCCCACTCCGGGGCGTCTAGCGGGGGCGGGGGCTCTCTTACACGCTCCCCATCCCTGCCCCTCGTCCGGCACCCACCCCCACCCTCCTCCGACACATCCTCTATCTCCTCCTCCACCACCACCTCCTCCTACGGCGGCGGCTCCACCCTAAGCTCTTCCGCCTCCAAATCCGCCTCCGACGTCCTCCGATTCCCCCTCCCCGGCGCGGCGTGGGCGGGGTTGGTGCTGGAGTGGAAGGATGAAAGGGATGTGCCGATTGGAGTTCTGATGGGAGCGTTGGGGAGACAGGAGAGGGGGGAGCAGAGGGGGTGGAAGTGGAAGTTGGTGGGTTGAAAGGGGGGTGAAGAGCTGCTGGCTCGCCCGGACAAGGGTATCCGAGGGCACAAGTGACGCCACGACGCCAGACGTCCGTGCACTCCCCCGCGGATGTCATCTCTCGGCGCCTTGCCTTGCGTTTCTCCGTTTCTCCGCAGTCGGGATCCCCCGCCGGCCGCCGCGTTATCTAACATCCGCCCTCATCCCTCCCCCCACCACCCCACCACCCCACCGCACCAACAGATCCGCGCCGAACCGAACCAGCTGTCCATGACGTACTACCCCGCGAATGTGGATCCGGTGATTTACACGAGGGTCACGTCGCATGAGTTGCCTGAAATTGTGGGTTTGTTTGTGGTATGGCTGGCCATGTCTTTGTTGTGTCTCACCTTATTCTTCTCTCCCACATCCACCACTACCACTCGCCGCCTTGCCCCAACACTCCCACCGCACACAGACCCTCTTCTTCAACACCCTCTCCCTCTTCCGCTCCGCCCACAAACACATGCGCTCCATCCTTCCCTCTCTCCACCCATCCGACTTCTTCCGTGACCTCGTGGACCCCCTCCGCCTTCGCGACGTCCCCCCACCCCACCTCCCCAACTCCTCCCACCCACCCGAAATATTCACCGACTGGTCCTGCGTCGTCCTCCCCGACAAAGTCCACCGCGGGACGTTGGCACACGGGCAGGGAAACATCGCGTTCGTGGTGCGTGAGGCGGGCGATGGGTTACGGAATGAGTGTCGCTGGGCTGTTCAGGCGTGGTTGACCAAGGAGTCGGATCGGGTCGTGGGGAGGATCAGGGAGGTCGCGGCTCCGGCGAGGGACAGGCAGGTGGCGCTTGTGATGGTGCCGGGGATTGCATTTGGGTTTTAGAATGGGCGTGGGTTGATGGGGTTGGGGAGGTGGTGGTTGGGGTTCAGACGGTTGGGATGCGAGAAGTTGACCGGTCGAGGAAAAAGAGTCCTCGCCAGGCGCGGGGACACGGTTAATGCGCCCCTTCCACGGCATCGACCCCGATCGGATGCTCGCCCCCAATCCGACCTTCACACCACTTGCTCTACATACCGCAGCCACCGCCCCCCTTCCTCCAATCTCGGATCCCAGAACGTACAACTCGTCACGCGCTAGAAAAGAATCTGACACGGACACCACATGGGATAATGCTGATTATGGGTCGTTTTGTAGGAAGTATTTTGATTTTGGTTTTCTTATTTTGATGAGGTTGAAAATAGATACCCGGCCGCCGCCCAAGTGGGGGGGATGTGAACTTGCGTTTGAGTAATAAGGGCATGCCGAAGTTGTGGCCAGACACCGACGCAGGTGTTGTTTTCTAAGGATGGCCTTTGCCAGGTGGCGGTTCCTCTTCTTGGCGATCTCGATCCTGCGCCGACACGGCATACTCCGAGGCGGATTGCAGTGAATAAACGAGCGAAAAGATAATCTGAAGATGTTATTTTTGTATCTTTTTTGATGATAATTTGCGGTGCAAGGGTTCTTGACACTCCAAAAGGCCCTTTTCGCGCGGATGGGGGCCGAACAACAGGAAAGAGACGAGCCACCCACTCAATACGTTACGAAATCTGGTTTCTGTGCTACTCAAACATGCAGACAGCTCTAATTGCGCCATTGCCCCCGTGTTGTCCGCCGTCTGTAATCTGATCAGAGGCACACTGCCGGAAACATGAGACCGTTTCGGCGTGATTGACTCTTACATACGAGTGGAATTACGTCTCCCCATCTCTCACAGCTTCTTCTTAAATCAAATTTTCGGTCATCACCGCCAAGCAAGCAACAAAAGTCATATGACTGGCGGCGGCTGGATCTATTATGCTGTCAGAATTTTTTCTCCCCCACCCCAGTTATATCTCCCCCCCCCAAATAAGGATTTTGAGGGAATGTTAAGCTGAATTAAAATAATGTATTCAAGTCATTGTTGTGCCTTTATACAACAGAAAGCATAGAGCTGCTCTCTATATCTAAAAATATCCTCCTGTGTCATTTTGGGGAGTTCAATGCACTCCCCATTTGCTATCTGATCAAAATGTCCACCATTCATGTGATTCTCCCAGATAAAAAAATGCGGCCATGCAAATGAAAGCTCCACAGGCTGGGTCTGACCCCTGTTGAGGCCAATCGAGGCAGTGCAGAATTCTGGCATCTGCAGGAATGTCACTGTCAAAAAGATAAGAAAGCATGCAAGTGCATGCCTCAAGTTTTGGGCCATATTCATCAAGGTTGTAGTGGAACTAACACTCGAAGGGGTTAGTAGGAACTACTGAAGGCTTGGGTAGGATGGGGCATAAAGGTAGCTTCAGGCACCACTATTATATGTTCAGAAGCCTCATCTAGCTAGACCAATACACATCTATCTCACATACTACCATCTCTCTCTCCATCCGATCCTCTCTAGTCCCGCACTGCTACTTACCCTTTGGATGACCCTAGGAGGCTGATCGAGTATCAGTTCTACCACAAGGTTAGGGCAGCAAAGAGAGTCAAACACAACCCATAAGTTGGTGCAAGCAAATCGGCGTCAATGCCGGCTAGTGCCCTTGTGACAGAACTACCGCCGTAACCAACCCACCTCTTTGCAGCTGTGGATTGTCAAGACACCGAACTAACCGTATTTCTCCTCAACCAAGGAGCGGACGTTACAATTCGCGATCGATGGGGGAATAGTGCGTTTAGCGGCATGGTACACGACAGTTCTTTTTTCTGTACCGTTTTCAGAGCCGATTTAAGAGAGGAAGTCTTTGCAGCACTAGAGGCGAGAGGATTCCTTCCCGAAATGCTCGAGAGGCGCCCATACGTCTAGTCTGGTGGAAATTATATATCAGAAGAACTGCCAGTCACTACACCACGCGATATCAGTGGAGAAACGTGCAGACGGAGTGGGAGTCGATCAAAGGCACCCGCATATCAGAAGACTCATTTTCCGACTTGAGTGTCGACCAACCTTTCTTATAGGTCATCCCACTCCTATTTGGCCATGTCAATATTTTATGTTCGCTGGTCGTGATGGAGTAGACGGATGTACCACGGACCCCTCGCACATGTCAGCAGAGGGGACAAAAGGAGGGGGATATGACGACAATAGTCATACGTTTGTTAAATAATTCATGCCAGTTTCGCTTGTATTTGAATAATAACTAGAGCCTTCATTCTGTGGACAACTCGTTCACTGGTTCTGCGGACAATTGAACTCGGTCAAGTGAGTGTGACAAGTCTAGATCCCATCCGGCAACAACACAGCTTGAACTTTCGGATGAACGAAATCAACGCAAGTGGGTATTAGTCGTGATTCTCTTCAGTCCGCAACCGATTGACAGTGGTCCGGTTTCCGATGTCCGCAAGCACACACATCCGCGATATTCTCTCTTCTCAACCTTCCCTCGGAGCTCATCCTCCGCATCTCTCTCTCCTGGACTGACTATCCGCTCGGCCTCCCGACCGAATCACACAATCGGGCCATCTACGCCCTCCTGGGCGATCCCGGAGCTGTTGCAGCAAGAGCCCTCGCGAGTTATGGCTCAGTGGACGAAGCGCTTGTGGCGGAGGTGATCCGCGCGGCGAAGACGGGTGATTTTCGCGTCGCGACGATGCTTCTGAACCAGGGTGCCGATGTCAACGGGAAGCTGGTCAGATACGACGACAGTCATGAGGAACGATACATGAAATACACCCCTCGGTTTTTCTGGGTGCAGGATCAAAACAAGGAGGACGCAAACGGGGGAAATGGAAATGATTTGCGAGGTGCTGGAAACGGAAATGATCTCCGCAGATGTGCTGGCCGAAGAGAATCGAGGAGATCTTCCTTCAGTGATGCCGACACGGAAAGTACTGTGAGCGATGCAGAGCACCTCTATACTACACCGCTCATAGAAGCGTGCAAAGCCCGTGCTCCAGCGGCTGTCCGCTTCCTTTGCGAGAACGGAGCAGACCCCAACGGGAATACGTGCTTGATATACCCCGTGGCGGAGGCCACGGCAAAAAACTTGCAGCACGACATTCTGCAAATTCTTCTCGAGTTTGGGGCCCGCCCAACAGACGAGTCATTTGGCAACGCGTGTATAAAGGGACACGCTAGAGTAATTCAAGTTCTCCTTGATTATTCACCTCGGGATTGTATTGACGCTTGGATCAATACAAGCGTGGTGGTACCATCTTTTGGTGACAATCACTTCCTTCGCGACGCTTGCAGTTGTGGACAGGTCGAAATTGTCAAACAACTATTGAAGGCGGGCTTCAGTGTTGAGCCTCATTCTGCAGCGGTGGACACACCACTCACAGCCGCGTGCAAGTATGGTCACTTTGATGTTGTGCGCGTCCTGGTGGACCAGGGCGCCACCGTGAACGGAATAGCGTCTGAGGAATCGTGGGAGCGTGAAGCAGCGCCCACCCCTTTGCTACGTGCATGCCAGAGCGGTAATTTGGAAATCGTAGAGTTTCTTTTGGATAGGGGAGCGGACATTGACTTTATTGGCGAGGGCAGTGCCCTCCATATCGCTTGCTCGCGACAACACATGGATCTCTTCCAATTGTTGATTACAAGGGGGGCCAAGGTGGATACTGGCAAAATAGTCAAGGACCATTGCAGCACGTTGCATCACGCTTGGACAAAGGAGGTCGCTCAAACCCTCCTCGACCTGAGTGCCAACGTGAATGGACAAATGGAATACAACGATTGGATCACTCCCCTCCACTGCGCGATGCACCTTCGGGACACGGAACTTATCTCGCTCTTTGTGGACCACGGAGCAGATATCACAATTCGAGATCGGTCGGGAGAGAGTCCATTGAGTGATCTTGTGACAAACAGACGTGGCTACGGTGAAAATTTCATCAACAGAACCCTTGATGCGCTTGAGGAAAGGGGAATTTTTCGGGCAATGTTGGAGGAGGCCATATGAGATGGAGGTTTCGGGAACACCGTGCTTCTGTCGGACAGTGAGCTGGCCTGGAATGCTCAACGATTTGAGTGTCTCCTCTTCAAAACGACCACGCCTTTTCTTGAGCATCAGAGAGACTTAATTAATTTTCGTGCACGGAACGTTGAGAAGCCCAGATGAGGAAGCGTCGCAAGAATTAGAGAATTTCACTTCTACTGACACTATTTAATTTAAGATATGTAGAAACCTTCACTTCAAAGATTAGGATTATAGTTTATCTACCTCGTGCTCTTCCTCTTCCCCTTGCCATAATTGAACCGAAACTTCCTCGACGCACCCACCCAACTCTGCGCCATGGCACTTGCTAGCATCCGTCGGGGCCTTTCTGGAAAGGTAGCTTTCACCTCCGCAACGTGTCTCTATGTCGGCACTCCTAATTCCTTTTTGCAAGAGTATCGCCACCATCGCACACACCTCCTCGCTGTCACCCGATGAGCGGGGATTAGACTGCGGTTCTGGGAGGGAATATAAGCCTTACGTCATCACTCTTCTGATCAGACAACGGCGAGCTCCAAATGACGATGAACGGACACACACAAACAGAAACGAATTCTACTGGAATTGATAATTGTGTCAGGGGGTTGGGGTATGGGGTGTTCGAGTGCACGAGAGTTCGAGAGCCGAGGGCGCGAGACCAGCGTGCGGAGAGGAGTGCGAGGGCGAACGAGCGAGTGCGAACGAGAGAGCGAGACGGGCGGTCACACCAAGTGACCTCGACGGGAACGGATGAGAGACGGGGAGACGATACGAGGGTACGAAGTCCAGCTTGTTAGGGCAACGTGTACACTGTTTATAAATCGGTTAATACTACTATTAACTATCTTTTGTCAGGGCAAGTCCGCCACGAATCCAATGCTTCCCGTGTGGTGTGGGTAGGGCTGATTGTGCTGGTGAATTTGAAAGGCTGTGGTCACAGGGTAAGTCCAACCCGAGCCCCTTACAATTGCATCTCGTTTGGCGAGCACAAGGGGTGAGCAGAGGGTGAAGTTCTGAAGTGCATGAACGAGCAAAGAAAACCGGATGAGCCTTACGTCATCTCCTTGAAGAAAGGAATTGTGGATGTAAAATAGAGTTTGTAGCAGAGCAGTCAAAGATGGGCAGGCATGCAGACATGAACTATGAGTCACAACAAACAGATTTTGAGTCACAGGTCAGAAAGATGTAACAGGGAGTTTACAAGCAAGCCAACATGACTCGCGGTCTGCCCAAGCAGATATTGCGACACTCAGTAATCGACGCACTTTTATGATTGAGAAAACACTGCATGGGGAGATGCAAGACTACTGCAGGATATTGAAAGGAAGCCCAAGTTGGTGGGGCATGCAGATAAACGCGGTACGGATGGGATAATGCGACTAACATACAATTCTGCTGAACTGAGACATCCGCATCGCAAAAAGCTGCTTGCTGTGATATCAATAATTTCATGCTATGACAGCTGTGAGTCAATGATGCAGAGTGCGTGAAAAACAGAGGACTACTAGTCTGACGTGCACTAAGGAGTGCAACCAAGACAAGGACGGAAACTTGTAAGAGCCTGGCAATGCCACACGCAAAATGCAGGTGCTTGGTTAGTGTGCAATTATGGTAGGGGCCGGGGTGAAAACCCAACCCAACCAAACCCAGCAATAAAAAGAAGCTTTGCTGTTCCGAGCAATTTACGCGGTACATTTTTACTTCAAGAGAAATTGATAAACGTTACTCGAATACCCGTCTCCGCCGCTTGGTACTCGACTGGACTAACCAACCGCCCTCGTCCCTCAAATACCAAAGCAAAAAACAGTGCCGTACATGTACGTTCCCTTCATGTCGGATCCCCAAAACTATATTTACGAGGCGTTTGCATTGCAGGTACGCCGAGCTTGAAAAACCGGAGTGCTGACATGCAGTGCATGAGGGTGAAGGAAGGAGGACGTTGATGGCCTCTTGCAAAGCCTTCGGGGAGGGAAGAGCTCAACATAAGTGAACCATTGGTGACAAGTCAGCAGCTCCTGTCCTCAGCTTGAGCCCTCGATTTCCAGGTCCCCCTTTGGTCTCGTTTGCTTCCGCTGCGACCGATTGTGCTCCCCTGGTCCCTGGTGCGATCCCCGTGAGCGCTCCATCAGTCCTCCCTGCCGCGGTGCGTGCTCCTCGTTGCCCCTGCCGCGACCCAGACGTCTTCTCAACCACCTGTCCACTCTCAGATGCCACCCTCAACACGAATGCGTCCATTCCTCCTCCTTTCCGCCACCCTGTTGGCACTCATTCCAGCTGCCATCTGCCAAATCGTGAACATCACCGTCGTCAAGTCCGGCGGGACTTTTCCTTCCATGGGCGAGCTCGCCCCGTGGTAACATTAACTGTAGTGATTCGGATGTCACTGGGCACGGGCCACGTTTGCAGCAGATACCAAAGGCTAGACTGCTGCGAGTATGGACTGTGGACCCTCAAGCGGGTATCTCAAAAGGATGCCGCGTCGACTGTTCCAAGGCCCCAAACAACTAGGCCATGGCGAGATCCGAGGCAAGCAATACATAAGAAGAGAATACTGGAGAAGCGACACACCAACAGCATACGTCTCGCATGTCAACACGGTCTTCAAAATACAACTACACTAAAACCTTGTGTGTGGGTCCCGCTCCTGGACCCAAAACTGTCACGTCGATTTGAGTGGCTCTGAGATGACACGGTCATAAGAAACGTCCAAGATTAGACTGCCGCAAACATGGCAAGAAGGTCTTGCACGCGCGCGAGTGTCTCAAAAGGATGACATGTTGACTGTTAGACTGGGCAACAGCTTAATACAAGGTCGAAACGAAACGACTAAAAATTGTGGAATGAGAACTTTCAGCTGCAGAAAGCATCCAAAGCGGGGTGAAAGGGAGGGGCGAGAGCTATGTGAAGTAGCGGATGAGAATTGAGAATACGAGGAGCAAACAGATCGGATCGGCATGCGCATCGCGAGGGTTGTCGCCGAAAAAAAACAATCAAACAACGTCAAGGCGTCCCGCCGCGCGCCAAATTCCAACGCATGGCAAACGCTCGTACAGTGGTCGCGGGGGAGTTGGGCTGGTTCGACCTCTTATTCAAACTCAGCGTGGCAATGGTCAAGCGAGCGTGGGCATGGACAAGGAAGGATGGGGAGGTGGTGGAGATGGTGAGTGAGCGAGAGGGGAGGGCTCGGATGTAATTGCAATGTGCCGGGTTAAGTGCCGGGGCGTTATTTAAAGGAGCGCTCGCAGAGAGGCGGTGGCATGATATCGTGATATATGATATAGATTACATAACTGAGCGTGTCTCTAGTGTTCTAGTGTGCGGAGCGGGAGGGCGGTGGTGGTGGGAGAAGTTCGAATATCTAGTTGTGTTGAACAGTCAATATGATACCGTCAACATGGAACGGTCAACACCCCCCCCCCCGCCCCCCACCCCTCCCGTCCTCTCACCTTCCGCACAAGTCCCTGCAGCTCCTTGGCTCTCATCGCCGACACTTCGAGGACCTCCTCATGGTTCACGACCTGTTCGGGGGCCTGATTCTGTTCAGAGACGGGGACGGGAGTTCCGAGGATTTCGTGTGAGACGGAGGGGACGGGGCGGTATGGGACGCGATTGGTTATGAGGGAGATTCTGCGTGCGGGGGTGACGCGGGAGGGTGGTAAGGAGGAAGTGATCAATTTGGTGAGGCGCGCGGCTTCGGAAGGATGAGGGACGGAAGACGCACCCAAGCACGCGGATCCCGGCATGTCTCGCCACGACGACTTCAGGTACGGTGCTCATCCCGACGGCGTCGCCTCCCGCCTGTACGAGTAGGCGGGCCTCACCCCTGGTCTCGTACGAGGGACCAGCCACATAGCAGTAGGTTCCCTCCCTCGCAATCTTCTGCATCCCGAGCTCCTTGACCGCTCGAAAGAACGTACGGCGGAGGTCCGGGTCGTACGCGTCCGACATCGCGGGGAAGCGGGGTCCGAACCTATCCTCGTTGGCGCCAATGAGTGGGTTCCGCCCACCAAGCCCCGCGACCGACATATGGTCCTTGATCGCCATGACGTCCCCCGGCACGTAGGTCTCGTTGAGCCCTCCTGCGGCGTTGGTGACGATCAGGGTGTGCACGCCGAGGAGGGAAAGCACGCGCACGGGGTATGTCGTGAGCGCGAGGTCGTGGCCCTCGTAGAAGTGGAAGCGGCCGACCATGAATGCGGTCGGGATGGAGTTGAGGTGGGCCAAGACGAGGTTGCCGGGGTGCCCTTGGACGGTGGATGTGGCGAAGTGGGGGATGTCCTGGGATTTCGGATGGGTTGATTGAATTGAATTGGAAGTCACCACGACGGTGCGGCGATTATTGAACGACAGAGCGAGCCAACTCGAGCACCATCCGCACCGCACCTTGTAGGGAATGACGACCTTCTCTCTGTCCTTGTCTACCGAGTCCACGAGTCCGCTGAGTCCTGATCCGCAGATGACGGCGACGTGGACGTGCTGCAGAGACGGCGGACAATGCGAGCGGATCCACGCGACGGTCTCGTCGTATTTGGGAGCGGAGTGTGGAGACATCGCGTGTTGGTGTGTCGAATCGGTGACCGCAGCATTCATCGGCATCCCCAAATGCGGGCGAGTTCACAAGTAATCAATCAGTTGACTTAATAAGTAAATAGATTAAATAGTAATCACACATGTTCTAGAATGTGGTTACCGGTCGCCGATGGGGAAGCACCCTTGACAGGACGTTGTCCCTCAAACAGTGCACCGAATTCGCAGCGACTCCTCCACATCTCCACCCTCTCTTCTCCCTTCCCCTCCACCACCACCAGCTACCTCCTGCCGACCGTCCAAACCCCGGTACCCAAACGTCACCTCCTCCGTCCCCGTCGCAATCCCAAGGCTCACGAGCGCGACGGCGGGCGCGGGCGAGTCGGCGACGAAAGATCGACCCCGTCGCTTCAATCAGCAATGGCCACATCTTCGTCTGCACGCCACAGCTTTGTACATCGACAAAATACGCTTTGGTACCGCCGTCCCCACAGCGTGGGTTTTAATCCAACCGCAACGTTTATGTAATTCAATTATAAATTCGGGCCTTCTTTCTGCTTTGCTCGTTTGTTTTTCAAGATCAATAAATTGCTCGTGTGCGAGGGGCTTGGGCGAGCTCCCTCGCAAGTTGCTGTGGCCAACCTTTGGCACACGATTCATCAAATCCGGAAGCTTTTGGACTTCACCCAGCTGTTGGACTTCACCCTCTTAGCGTAAACTAGAATCTGGCGATTTATAAATGAATGTAAACTGCTGCAAAATAAGTTCCGACTTCGATCCTCACTCTCGCTCGCTCATCTCGTCCCCTCGTCTCGCTCGTCTCTCCGGTCACTTGGCGTGACCTCTCGGCTCTCGGGTCTCTCTCTCGACTCTCTCNTACTCGTTCTCGGCTCTCTCGCACGCTGGTCGCGTGCCCTCGGACTCACTCAGCAACCCCCGCCCGCTCCCCCTCACACTTGGCGCTCCCGGCTAGGTCTGACCGCGACGCAGACCACTTCCACCACGGCACCCCATCCAGAGTCATCCTCCGGACCCGTCTATCGCTCTCGGCTTCTCTCCGGCATCGAACCCACATCCATATTTGTGAGGGGCTCGGGCGGACCCTCACAGTTGCTGTGGTCCAAGTCAGCGGAACACGCTGGAACTCATCGGAACTGCTTGCGCAATAACGGACACGATTTGATAAGCAGAATATGAAAAGCGTAAACTAGAATTGGAGCTATATAAACACTTGTAGAAATGCTAAGAATAAGCCTTTTGACTTCGAATCTCACTCGCCTCACTCGTTCCCACTCGCTCGTCGCGGCTCTCAGGTCACTCGGCGTGACCTCTCGGCTCCCTCTCGGCTCTCTCTCTCGCTCGTACTCGACTCCATCTCTCGCTCGTACACGGCTCTCTTACACGCTGGTTGCGTGCCTTCGGACTCACTCGGCAACCCCCACCCGCTCCCCCTGACATATTGTCTTCCCGTCTCCGGTCTGACTTCGCAGCCCCGCCACCGCCACGTACGCCCTCACCTACCGGTCATCAACGTTCCCCATCAACACCAACCGCAACTCGTTCGATCTCCCTCTCATCCCCGGATTTATCCTGGTACCTGTTAGACCACCCGATTCACCGTCTTCGCAACATGCCTGGCCCTGATCCTGCCCCCTCGGACCTCCGCCACCTCAAGATCCTCAACCACCCACTCGACGAATTCAACCCACGCGACCCCCGTACCAGTCTCCGGAAATATCACGCCTACATCTCGGCCGTCGACGACTATGTCTCGCTTTACGGGTTGGCCGGAAAGCATCCTCAGGCGATCGCCTTGGTATCCCCGAACGTCCCAGACTCTGTTCGCGACAGCATTCGCCTCGCCCACCCCGACGCTACGACGCTCACCATCGAGGCCTGGAAGAAATCACTCGAGATCGCCTACTTCCCTCCCGATCCCCATGTCTGGCATCGCACCTTGGCCAAGCTCGAGTGGGACCCCAACACCTCCCGCCTCTCAACCCACGTCGCGGAATTCATTCGCATCGCCCGCCGCGCCGACATTGTCGACTCCTCGAAACTCGATCCACAGGAACAGCTCGCCTCCCGGAATCTCTGGTACCACTTCCTCGACTCGCTCCCACAACATGTCCGATTCTATGTTACCCTCCTTGGAATCACCAACCTCGCCGACTTCACCAGCGACAAGATTGCCCTCGTTGAAAGCAACCTCAACAACATCTCGTCCACTCCACCTGCATCCGTCACCAGTGTTGCACGTGTCAACTTCCAGCTGCCGCACCCGGAACCTGCCCCAAGCACCATCTCCAAACTTGAGTCTGCCATCGACCAGCTTGTTCAACAAGTTGCAGCCCTTTCTGCCACCCCCCGCCCCCAGCAACCCNCGTACCAGCATATTCCCCTTGCGCCACCAGGACCTGCACCACCTATCCATGCTGACGCCCCACCCCCATTCACAACTGGCTGTGGATGGTGC
>KQ965835.1:106446-179326 GCA_001574975.1 Gonapodya prolifera JEL478
GCAAACCTTTCTTCAAGGTACGACATTTCGGCCGCAACCGTTCGTCCTGGCTCCCCCTCAGCGACATGAAGTCATGTGACCACTGCCGCGCCCTCCTTGCTGAGTTTCGCGCGCACGAGCTCCGCACTCCTTCAAAGGCCTTCGTGGACATGCTCCCCACCTCGTCTCGTCGCCCCCGACCCCCCTCATGATCACCTCCCGCAAACCACCTCTGCACCCCTTCACAACTTGCTCCGCTCCCCCCTTCCCCTGTCTCACTCAGATCTTTGGACTTTATACTCCTTGTTGAACTCCTCTTTGGCCCCTTGCTGTGTTGGACACTTTGGGAACTTTTGGATTGAATGAACCTTGTGACAACTCTTTGGGACACTTGGAATCTTTTGGACACTACAAATGGGCCTCTCTGCTTGGGCTCCCGGTACGTTTCGCTCTCCTTCTCACCGGGGGGGGTAATGCGAGGGGCTTGGGCAAGCTCCCTCGCAAGTTGCTGTGGCCAACCTTTGGCACACGATTCATCAAATCCGGAAGCTTTTGGACTTCACCCAGCTGTTGGACTTCACCCTCTTAGCGTAAACTAAGAATCTGGCGATTTATAAATGAATGTAAACTTCTACAAAATAAGTTCCGACTTCGATCCTCACTCTCGCTCGCTCATCTCGTCCCCTCGTCTCGCTCGTCTCTCCGGTCACTTGGCGTGACCTCTCGGCTCTCGGGTCTCTCTCTCGACTCTCTCGTACTCGTTCTCGGCTCTCTCGCACGCTGGTCGCGTGCCCTCGGACTCACTCAGCAACCCCCGCCCGCTCCCCCTCACACGTGATTACAATGCATCCAAGCTTAATTACAAATCATCCAAGCCTACAAGAAATCCACACCCAACTCACCCTGACCTTTCCCCGCCCCCCCTCTGGTGGAATTCTGGCCGTGTATACAAACCAAACAAAAAAATAAAAAACAAAAAAGGTCGACCGCATCACCAAGACAAAGTCCTCGAATACATTGCGAAAAGATGCAGAGGGGGTGAAGGGGTACTGGGGCTGATTTAAATTGTCAGCCGTTTTTGCCGAGGGGCGGAGTTAAAAGGCCCGCCAGGACGCAGGGAAATGGTAGGCAGAGGGAGTGGATCCCCACTCAGCAGCATTTGAGTCGTCAAAAGGAAACGTTTCTTCCTTCTTGACGGTGAGAAGGTGCGTCGGGGGGGTCGGGAATTGGGGATCCACATCACACATGTCAACCATACGCAACAATCACACGGGATGTCAAAAATCCGGACTCACCATCCAGACTGCACTCCAGTAACAGTCTCAGCAATCCTTGTTCCGGGAGGAGACCGGGTTCCGACAAGCTGCGCGTTGTCACTGTTGGATCGGATGCTCGATCCAACCTGCCGAAGTTTGCGAACACGCCTGCTCCTTGGCGCGGAGCTTGGCAGAGCGTTTCCAGAATGCGGGGTCTGGTGGGCGGTCGCTCAGCGTGCGAGAGAGGGTGAATCGGCGTGATGCTGAGAGGGGCATGCGGTGAAGGGGTGGATAAAGGTTTTGGCCGGTTGCCCCAATCTCCGAATTGACATCCTTCACGACGTCCGCATCGGCCTCAAAAACTCCGGCACTTGCTCATTGCTCAACGTTTTGGACTTGTTCCGTTTGTCTTCAAGACGTTGTGGAGCAAGAAGCAGCCAAGGTTGATGTAGGCGAAATGTCCCGCTTCAAAGACCTTGGCGAAGCTGGTGGTGACAACGTCCTTCATCCGTGGCTTGTGGGTCGTGATAAAGTCCTCAAAGAGGCGGTAGTGGAGGAGGAAAGAGATGATCTTGTACACGATGAGCGCAGAACCAATGTAAAGGTATGCTGGTGCGGCGGGGCGGACGGTCATCATGTGAGTAGCTTGAATCACGTCGCCAATGGTTTGTCCTGCACATGTTTAATAATTTGTTGAACCCACCTTGAGCAAGTCAGACTACAGTGAACACGTTGAATCCCTTGAATCCCTCGAATCCGTTGAACAACGGGACTTCCATAGTGATTTCCAGGGTCAAAGCTCCACTCAGACGGGTGAGCGGGGGTAAGTCCGTTTCCTCTGTTGTTGCCAGAATTCGTATAAGCAACGTTGCAATAAGGAACTAACGCAAAGTACATCGCGCCTAGAACTGGAGGGAAATCGGTGAGATTTGTATGCAGGCGCTTCCACCGAGCCCACCATGAAGTGCTCAGGTCGGATAGAAAACTCACGAGTGAAGGAAAGCTTTGAGATGTTGCCGGGGGGAAGGAGCTTCGACTGGTTTGACATTCTGCTTGGTGCGTTGTGTGTATGTAAAATTTCAATGGATCAGTTGGTCTGGAGTTCGAACGGAGGCGAAGACAGCACCGTAAGTTGGTTTCGGGACTGCAATGAGAAAGATTGCAGCTCTGAAGGACCCACATTACTGCGGCTGTTCTGTGCAGGTTGTCCACGCCCGAACTTGTCTACGTTTTACGCAGGACTGGTGTCTCCCTTGTCCCCTCCAGGTTCTGTATCGATCATTTTTTCAGAAATCACAAAGAAAATCCTCAGGACGCTACCTCACATTTGATCCCCTGCAAAGGGTGGGGGTAGTCGCCCACCCATGGAGAACGCTCCCCACGCTAACCTGTCCAGGTTCCGCGATTACCTATTTGCCCCACTTTTATCCGTCCCCATCGTGAACACGCGCCGCCTGAACCTCCCTGGTCAGGGAGAGTAGGTACGGAGATCATGCCCACTTACGCATGAAGATCTGCGTCCGGCGCGTGAGAGCAATATTGTTGGGAAAGGTGGGGGAAACGGGTATACGCGGATTCGGAAAGGTATTCGTGGGGGACGTTCCCATCGGCGGGACTCACTCGTACCTTTTGCGGGGGATCCACAGTGACGTAGCGTCCTGAGGATTTTCTTTGTGATTTCTGAAAAAATGATTCATACACAACCTGGAGGGGTCAAGGGAGACACCAGTCCTGCATAAAGGGAAGAGAGATTTGAGCATGGACATCCTGCACAGAACAGCCTCAGTGATGTGCGTGCTCCGGAGCTGCCATCCTTCTCATCCCGGTCGCGAAACAAACTTACGCTCCTCCGTTCGACCTCCAGCCAACTCAATTGAGCATTCGCAAACGCACAACACCCCTGGTGACATGTCGAAGATTGCTTTCACTCGTGAGTTTGCTTTGTTACCTGAGCACTTCGTTGTGGGCTCGGTCAAAGCGCCTGCCAACAAACCTCACGGAGTTTCCTCCAGTTCTAGGTGCAATGTGCTTTGCGCTAGTGACTTATTGCTACGTGCTACGAATGCTGTCGACGACGGCGGAGACGGGCCTTCCCCGCCCACTCAACGAGCCCGCTCATTGGTCTCAGAGGAGCTTTCCGGGCATTACTATGGATGACCCGTTGTTCAACGGACTAAACGGATTGAAGGGACTCTACGCGTTCAACGTAGTAGGAGTTGCTCAACGTGGGTTCAACAATTCGCGATACATTTGGGACCATTGGCGACGTGATTCACTGTCCACCCCATTGCACCAGCATTCCTATATATCGCTTCCGCGCTCGTCGTGTACAAGGTTATCTCCCTCCTCCTCTAGTACCGTGCCCTCGTCAAGCGTTACAACTTCCATGTCGACTACTACATGAACGCCTTCATGTTCGTCGGCTCCGCCCTCTTCGGCCAGAAGGTGTTTTACTGCAAGCAACCGCTCAATCCCTCAACCCGCCACCTCCTTGCGACACGACCCCGCTCGATGGTGGTGGAATGGCGCATCGGGATGCACAAGTACCGGTCTTTGGGAATCCGGGCTGTGCCTGTCACGACGGACATGGACTTTCACGATCGCGAGCTGTCGTTCTACATTGACTTTATCACGACCCACAAGCCGCGGATGAAGGACGTTGTCACCACCTGCTTCGCCAAGGTCTTTGAAGTAGATATTCATTTACCTAACATACGTAGCTGAATTGTATTTGAATTTAAGCTGTGAGTCTTTGCAAATAAAAGGATCTTAACTATAATGGTCCGGTCTGCAATCAACCGCTCAATCAAAAAAATATATCTATGAATAGATAATTATTGCTCTAAAATATTAACCACTAAGTATCTGGCCCGGGGTGGTACTATCGCTACCAATCGCCGTGGGAGATACCCTCGACAGGCCTTCGCACCGCACAAACACCGAATTCGCAGCACCTCCTCGGCACCTCCGCCCTCTCTTTTCACTTCCCCTTCGCCCCGACTAGCTACCTCCCGCCGACCGTCCAGCCCCCAGTACCCAAACATTGGCCTGAAGCATCTTTGACCGCACCTCGACTGTCACCGCACAAACACCCCTCATCAACATTCCTATCCTCAGAAACCGGACGTCCGTCGCGGCACGTACATCCGGGGTAATAAGATTCTGTACCCACAGAATCGTGGCCGTTTCTCGATGGGATCACCGAATGAACCACATACTGCAAGGAATCGCCACGATATCAGGTGTTGCCGCCAAAGTCGCACTGGGGAAGTCGTGCCTTGAATTCAGACAGCCTTGAAACCTCGCTGCGGAGGACTCGAGCAGGTTTCGCAAAGCGCTCCAATCCTGTAGATTTGAGTGGGGACGTTTACCGAGCATCTCCAAAATGCGCTGTCGGTGGCGTAGCAGGGCTTGAGTGATGCTATGCTCACCTTGCGAGATATCGTCGATCGTTACCATCTCAATGTCTTCTGAGCTTGGCATCGAATGGACCAACGCATCGCCCTGATGCTGTTTCTGTGATTCACCCGACCGCCGCTTGACTGACTTCCCGTCTCTAAAACTCTCCTCGTCGAAGCCGCTCTCCCTTCGTCGTTTCATCATTTTCCTCACAACAACCGTGGTCACACCACAGCATCGGAATGAGCGGTGATTCAAGCCGACACATATCCCTGCCACCCCAATTCCCCTCACCATGCAAGTCTCGGAAATCGACGCCCAGTATCGCACCTTCAAGGAGATCCTCGTCGAGATCCGCTCCCCGGGCATCGGCCTCATTTTCATCAACAGGCCCCAGGCAGCCAACTCGTGGACGTTCAGGACGATTTCCGAGTTCGTGGACGCGCTGGGGCTGTTTGATCAGGATGCGAGAGTCAAGTGCTCGATTTTGGCGTCGAGGGGCAAGATATTTAGCTCGGGGTTTGATTTGAAGGTATTGTACATATTACTTGCGATTTTGATGAGAAATTCACGACCATTTGTCCCATGTGCTGAAAGGCGGAAGGGTTCGACCAGCTCAAGGACCTGAAACCGGCCTCGATCGAACGCCCGTCGCTCGTGCATGCCATGATGAACGCCAAGAAACCCATCATCGCCGCCATTCAAGGGGCTGCTGTTGGTGAGGATAACTGTTTACGTTACTAACAGCTCTTGCTCGATAATTTTCCTTGTTTTTCTGATTTCCATCAGGTATGGGCATGACCGTGCCCTGCATGGCCGACATTCGAGTCGCGTGGGAAGATGCCAAGATCGGCTTCATATTCACACGACGCGCCATCGTTCCGGAGGCAGGGTCGAGCTTTATTGTTCCGAAGCTCATAGGTACGTTGCACCGCTTCCACGAATGCTGCTCTTGTGCTAACGGGTGCGTGACGGGGAATAAAGGTTATGCAAGGGCTGTCGACTTATTCCTTACTGGAGATACTATCCCCGCAAAGGACGATAGACTGCATGGGATGTTTAGTAGGCTCTTGAAGACGCCCGAGGTGAGCATCGAGCACTTCGGCTCATCGCTCGTTGGTCCCGCATGCACGCGCCCAGAATCTAACGTGGTCACTGCATTCGCCAACTCAACAGGAAGTCCTTCCGAAAGCCATCGAGATCGCCACGAACATTGCCGAGAACTGCCACCCCGTCGCCGTCGCGCTGACCAAAGCCTTGACGTGGAACGGTGCCGACACCATCTTCGAGCAGACAAAGTTCGAGGGGATGGCGTTGGTAAGAGTCTAGAGATCGTTCGTACGTATGTCGGGTTTGCTTTGATAAACTTTTGAATGAAGGCGCACCTTAGTGGTCTCGGAGAGGCTGGAGAGGCAGGGCGAGCCTTTGTTGAAAAGCGCCTCCCGGCATTCAAAAAGTCCGTGGACAAAGACATGCCGGCCTGGTACCCCTGGTAAGTATTTACTTGAGACCATTTTCGCCGATGCATGAGTCTTGACCCTTTACGACGAACATTTCACTCGACAGGTGGGACAAGGCCGGTAAAAGACAGTTGAAACTGTAACCGAGCGACACCCTGGCAGTAATAACTAAATTCAGAAAGTCGCTCGCTTTTATTCTGCATCCGTATATATATAATGTGTAGCTTGAAAGATGTGCGGGTGGAATGGAAAAACTCCATGGTAACGGTATGCATGCACAGTTCCCCAATCAGCCAACAACCTTCTTCAAATGACAACGATTCGATATAATGCAAAATAGAGTCCAAGATGCAGAAGCAGAAAATGGTGCATATACTCCGCTCGATTCGACTCATGCGTCCTTGTTTGAAGAGGTATTCGAAGCTCCACCTGTAACGACCGTCGTCCACGCGACATCGCGTCTCACTTTAGACCCTCCAGCTGCAGGTGTTGCGGTGGATGTCGGCGACGGCGCTGGTGCCTTCTTCGTGGCCGAGCCGTTCGCGACGACGCTAGCCCACCGGGGGGCACCCCCCGACGTCGGAAAAAGGGGGCCACTTGCAGCAGAAGCTGAGGAGGGGGAGTCACCCATGTTGGAGAGCTGCTGCGAAGAAGCCGAATGGAGAAGGCCAGCTGCAGTACTCGGCTCTTTCGCTGCGAGATCACCATCGACAGGGTTATCGAATCCATTCCCTTCACTGGATTTCTTTCCGTGCGCGGGTGCACTTGAGCTCCGCCTCCCGCTGTCACTGCGCGTCTTCCCCTCGCCCAGTTTCTCCTTTTTCGCCAGCTGCAGTTGCCGCCCACGCACAACTGATTCTTGCTTCTCGTCTTTCGCCGGGTGACTGTGTGAATGCGTATGTCGCTTGCCTGTTTTTCCACTCTTGGGGGTGGTATCATCAACATTCAGGGGCGGCTCCGCCGCCGTTGTAGACCGAGTTCCATTACCATTCCCAGTGCCATTTCGACGGTGAGACACGTTGGTCCACAAAACCGAGGGCTTTGATCCTTTTTTCCTGTCACCAAGCGAACCGTTTCCCAGTATCGAAAGGTCATCGCCACCTGCCACTCTGGGAGCCGGGCTCTCGAGAAATAGCTCGGATACACCCTCGACAAGAGTGACCTGCGTCGGAGGGTGCGCATGAACCGATGTCGACGTGGGTGAAGCTTGAATGGGTTTCGAAGTAATGGCAGAACCCACTCTTTTCCCCTGGGCTGAGTCCTGAGTCCTGCTACGGTTCCATGCTTCAACCACTGCAGCAACTGGTGTTTTCTGCCTCTCAGGTGACCATCCAGACGTTTGTTTCTGGGCTTCGGCAGATGTCCACCCCTTCCCGTGCTCGGAAATCCGTGGAGTGCTCTCTTGGTCAATACTAAAATGTCGCCCAGTTGTCCCATATCCACCGCCATTTCCTGCTCCTCCGTTCACGATTTTACTATCGCGACTGGTGGTCGTTGGCGTGGTACTTGAATCCCCCAAGTCCATCGAGGGCGATCTGTCCTTCGAATCCCCCGTGTTCGGTGCCGGCCTGGAAGTCTCACTTTGCAACGTGTCCCTCCTTTTCAAAGGCGCCTCTCGTGGTTCATGATCCCGATATCCAACCGGATAGTACCCGTTGGTATGGCCGGCGTGCCACTGTGAGGATTCCGCAGTTGGGTACATTGCTCCCGATATCACACCTGGAGCCACCATGGACGGATAACCACCATACCATGCCGCCTCGTCCAACACTCCGGCTCCTTGGTAACCCCCAACAAGTATGACGGGTCCTGTTACGGGGATGCCACCATGAACGAAACCTCGCGCTGCCTGGGCAGTGAATGCCGCCATCAAGGGGCCGAAGCGGGCGTTAGGGCGATTGTACAAGAGTCCGGAGGGGGAGTATGTCGGAGTGAAGTGAGTCATGCGAGGGTAAGGAGGGGGACTTGGAGGAGCGGACGCAGATCGCAGATGGGACGCGTGAGAAAGAGGCTGGCCAGGATTCAGTTGGTGGGGGTGTGCTCGCTCCTCATTCGGGACGTCGCTCTCAGTTAGGGAAATAAACGACGCCTTGCCCAATACAGGTGACGGCGCATCCACCGGACTCCCCTGCGCTGGACCACCAACTTCCGTCCATATTCGACAACATTCCTCCAAGCTTCCCGTGCTCACAAGAATTTCCAGGGATCTGCGAAACTCGCCCCTTATTCCAGCCACGCTCCACCTGTCCGCCGAGTTCGCCAGATTCCGCTGTGGGTTAAAGGGTTCTTCCACACACAAAATGTTACAGAGCCGGTCGAAATCCTTGTCCCACCGCTTCTGGCGCTTCGTCAGCACAGATCCTGTTCTGACCGATGCCACATCACGGGAATAGTCAAACTCCAAGGCGTACCGCCTGAAAAAACCGTACAACAGCGATGCGGCGGAGGCAGGGTTCTCGTCCCCAAAACCTTGAAGATATGAGACGTCGGAGAAAAATGTCGTATCGACACCGTCGACAAAGTGAGGGTCGGGGTTGGTGCCATCGGAGTCCGAGGGAGCACGATAGGTTTGAAGGCAAGGGAGAATCGGAGGGTCCAGTTGCTGGAGGTAGTTGATGGCCATCATCACCCAGCAATAGCTGGAGAGCGTGCCACCCGTCGCAGCTGGTGAGATTTGCAGGAATCATGGGTACATTCAGGTTTGGCACAGAAGTGTGACAAGCAGGTATCCTCACCGTCATTGAGTTGTCTCCGTTTCGCCCAGTATTTGACCATGATGCAGAGCTTCCGTACTCGTGGGTCCACTGCAACATACGATCGAACGAGCTCGGTGTTGCGTAGGGATATGCGGGTGTTGAGGTTTATGTCGCACGCAAGATTGCTACTCGGAGATAGTATGGAGAGGTAATGAAAAGAAATGACTTGAAGCTTACATTGGAAGACTCACTATTCAGGATCGATGAACTTGCAAATCGCCACTTTCGCCGGTATGACCTTGATCTTCGTCATGCCATCTGGTTCACGGAGACATCAGGTCAATATCCATGATCGAGTGTGTTCTTGTGGAAAAAGGCGACTGAACTCACGTCTCCTCAACACCTCCGACATTTCGTTCATGAACCCGACTCCTGAGGCCTTACCGGGAGGAAGATCCATGAGAAGACACACGTCAACGTCGGACATATGTGTGCCTAGGCCGTTCGTTGATGATCTTCAGACGGACGATGGATAAAGATGACTGATGGATGTGACAGTGCCAAGTGCTCACCCGAACAGCTCGACAGTCCCTCCTCTTCCCGGCCACTCCGCGTCAATTATTCGTTGCAGCTTATCTCGGAACGCGAGCCGCCGCTCGATTGAATCCCGAGTGGGGAGCAAGAACTAAAGATATGGCCCTAGAACATCGTTGATCACAGCAAGCCTACCAACCGGTACCCACCTCGAAGACCTTATTGATCTCCTCCACGAGCTCCTCCTCATCTTTCGGTTCCAATTCCTTCGGGGCTTGAGACGGCGGGCCAGGAAATAGAGGGTCTGACAGTGACGATGGATCGTACCCGTGCATGGAGAGCCACTCCGTACTGCCCATATTATAAGCCGATAGTGCGTCTTCGAGCATGTACGGGTCGGGGTCTGGAAGGGACCTGGTTTGCTGTCTTCGGTGCGTGGCGTTTGGGTTCGGGGATGTCGCGGATGAGGTTTTGGACGACTCGCAGCCGGGTGTTTTGGTCGCCGTCCCAGGTTGCGAGTGCTGATTTTGCGACGATGAGGCGTACGCGGTCGGGTCCGCCAGCGGAGCGTAGAAGGCGACGGGCGCGAAGTGAGGTGGAGGCGCAGGACCGGATGATGATGTTGGGTAAGGGGGGTTGGCGTATCCTGCATGAGCGTGCGGTACAGAACGTCTATCGCGTGATGCTCCTCCGTATCCGCCATTGGGTATGGACCGTCGAGTCCGATTCGGTTGGTTTATCCATCCTTCTGTGGGTGTCCTCCTGAGGGGTCCAGAGTCACCGAATCCAGAGTTCCACGCGTTTGTGTCGGGACCTGCGTCTGAGCGGCTCGATTTCGGGACGGCTTCGGTGCCGACACCCGAAGCGCTCTGGTTTGGATCCCATGTGGCCCCGAGGGGTACCTCCATTCCTGAGCTGAAGTCACCGGACGCGAGCCATCCGTGAGGATTCGCAACCCAGTAGTTATAGGCGTACGCATACGACGCATTATTGGCGCTTGTTGTCACGGCGGAGTCAGCGTCGGCGTCGTCCTCGCCGTCCCGAAAAGAAAGTCCGGTTGGAAAGACATGCTCGACTTCCGATAGGGTCGATGGCGAAGGAGGATCCGAGAGGGAAAACTCGGAAGCCGCTGAGGCTGAGTGTGCGAGG
Organism: Gonapodya prolifera JEL478; assembly: GCA_001574975.1. Taxonomy (NCBI): domain Eukaryota; kingdom Fungi; phylum Monoblepharomycota; class Monoblepharidomycetes; order Monoblepharidales; family Gonapodyaceae; genus Gonapodya; species Gonapodya prolifera. The sequence continues at coordinate 116,920 of KQ965835.1, forward strand.
TCCAAGGTGCCGGGGGAAGAGAGGGAGGGGAACGCAGGGAGGCTCGAGGGGGTTGGCGTTGGAGTTTGGTCCGGCTTCCTGTCAGGGGATTTGAAGGATTCCAGTGGGGAAAGGACATTAGGAGAAGGTGGTGCGGAGTTGTGTCGAGGGTACGACATCGAAGGACGGGTCCTCGCTGGAGGTTCCCGTTGATGGAGGGATGGGGCGAGTGAGCAGGGTGAGCGCGACAGTCAGAGCACACTAAGTAGGCAGATACCACGCAGATAGTACACGACGTGGATTAGTCCAGAGACATCTTGCGTCTTTGGACGCCTTCGCCCTCCACATTCCGGTGGGGTGACTCCCACCTCTCGTCACTTCGGAACCTCCCCTTCTTCCGTCACAGGTCCCATCCTACTTTCGCAAACTCACGTGGAGTCGATTTACTCGAGGCTTCCTTGTATTCGCTCCGATGACCAGTCCGATATCCTCCGCCCAAGGTCGGGTACTCCACAGGTTTCGTCGTTTGTCTTGGCACCCTCCGCGAGACGATGTTCCCTGTAACAATGTCCCAGAGATGCTGGCACCCGGAGGAATCGGTGGAGGAGGAAGGGACGCGTTGGTGTTTGGCCAAGTCAGCAATCCACTGGATGGTGTGCACGGCACACCTTCAGCACCTCAACCACAATGGTAAAATGAGGATTGTGTCAAAAGAATATAGGTATTCGAGCTTTCTTGTCTTGTATCAAAATGCGGCTTCAAGCAAGACTGGTAGAACGAAATTGGGAGGCTCAGAGATTATGTTCGCTCAATTCCTCCAAGTGTGCATACATCAATTTATGGGTGGTAATTTATAGACGGTCTCACCCGCCAGTCATGGCTGGTTGTCGGGTGAATTACCCGTTTACCCGGTCAGCAACATGGTCACTTCAACTCCGCGGGTGGACGACAGCGATCTGTCATTCTTATCCCAATGGACTGGTGAATCGGACAAGGCTGCGCTGCGGGAGCGGGTCGCGCAACATTGGAAGGGAATGCTTGGCAGCGGGGTGAGTCTTTTGACGCTCTCGGTCTCAGGGATGCAAATGAAGTCATGTGGCGCGAAAACTACTCGTCTGCACTGGCTGCGATCTCGCCTGGGTTGGATCCGGATGTTTGGCGTTATGTTGGTGCTCGATCGACTGTCGACAATTACCTGACAACAACTTTCCCCATCCCATCTGGAAGACACATATGTATCGGTGCATGCAGAGCCTGAACTATCTCCTTCCACGCATTTCGAGGCACCCCGTCTACAAGGAAATGCTCGCGGCTAAGTCTTCGGGTGCGAGATTTATGGTGAGGCCGACATCGGAGAGTGATGTTTAAAGTCGCTGAGGTGTCTCATAGACTTGATCCAAATAGGAAGTCGGTTGCGCTTTTGGTACCGACGTCAGAAAAGTCATGAGTGACGGCTGGTAACTTGGTTCATACAACTATCGCTTGTCGGATTTATACCGATCCAAATGGTCGTCTGTTTGCGTAGGCCAGCTGAAAACATCCTCGCGCTAGATGTCACTGATATGTATTGGTTTGTACAATGTCTGTGGCGGTGACGCTACGGTTTTCCACTCTCATCTTCGGGTGCTTCTGCCTTCTGACGATTGTTAGGAAATTCGGATCGGAACTCTACCAGGACGAACAAAAACTCTCCGGAATTTATACGCTGTTCGGAGACATCACCGACGATTCGTTCTTCCTACCCGGTCGCTCGGCGGGATCTCTCCCATCTCGTCCCGAAGTGGCAGCAAAATTCCTCGACGGCAAGGTCGAATTCGTGTACGCCGGAGCAGTCCTCCACGTCCTTTCCAACACCGGCGTCAAATCCCTCCTCACCAAAATATTCGCAACCATGGCCCCCGGTGGAGTCCTTTTCGGTGGCTGCGTTGGAGTGTCTGCACCGCCAGATATTGCTCCCGTCGATTGGATGCCGACGCCGGACGGAAAAGGCACACCCCGGGCACTTCACACGGCAGCTTCGCTCACCGCCTTAGCGAGAGAAATTGGGTTCGGCGAGGTCGATGTAAGCGACGTCCAGGCGCTCTTCCAAGGCGTTGAACAAGAGCGGATGGAAAACAAGCCGGCGGTCGGAAACAAGGGCGGTGGTCCTGAGTTGGAGAAATTGCCTGAGGGTGTGGAGAGATCGTACTTGGCGTTTACGTTGAGGAAGGCGCGGTGATGCAAGTTGGTTGGGGGTCAAGTACTACAGAGATGATGAAATATTTGCAGTGACGAAAAAGCCTTAATTCAATATGCCACCGACCATCAGCAAATTTTTCCAGCAACTCATGCTATACTGCGTTATGCACTACGGTGGCTTTGATTGAGAGTGTATCTAGCGACTTCAACTTTCACAATCAGCTCGCTTGGTACCATGCTCAAGGAAGCAAGAATATCAGCCGTGGGTTTGGCGCCGAGGACGACCGAGATCTTATAGAAAGTGGAGAGACGGTTAGTTGGATTAAGAAGTGCAATGAAGAAGGCATAGGTTCGTCACGTCTTTTGTTTGCAGTGGGCCTGATCGTTTAGCTGTATCTGAGCCTCGTTCGCTGGACATAGAACACATTCACACTAACAGCACCACCAGCAGTTCTGCTGTAATAGTACCTCTCTTTTTGTGCTCTCAATGCAAGAGGACAAAGTATTGCTCGAAGGAATGACAAAAAGGAAGATTGCAGATGGCGCAAACGCTTTTGTGGTATCGCGCCAATGCTTCCACCACAGGATGCAGGACTCGAGAGAAGCTGCATATCAGAGACGGGTCGTTTGGCGGTGCATTTTTGTGGGCATCGATCAGGACGGATTGGACAGCAGTACTATGCAGATGTTTTTGGACTCGTGCAAGTGGGAGCACGAACTTTCTCCGGAAGTTATTTTTCCCGTAAGCTGTGAAATTATCACTTTGCATGTGTGTTCTGTTGGGCGAAATGCTGTTGATGTCCAAGGCGTATATAAATCTACACTTAGATCTGAAACCATTTGCAAAATTGATCAAATTATTAGTCAAGGAAGTGTATCAAATTACCCACTGCTCCCTCGGCATCCTCGTGGGCTGTGGAAATAGACAATAAACGTCGATTGATCACTTAGCGACAACCTGGTCTTCGAGTTCTTCCCTGCCATCACTCATCACAGTGACTCTATATTGCACTAGCCAATTATGTTGTCCAGTGATTCTCATGTATTCTTCCCGGAACCCAAAACTCCCACCGATGAGGGATGCCCTGCGCCACCTGTGGCCTCATCTATCTGAATTCGCACCTCGCGAAGAGATTCATACGCACGGAGGATTCTCTATCTAGTAGCACGAAGAGACTTACAGCGACACTTATCGGAGTTTGAATCGGCGGGAACACGAGCAGCAGGAGCTTCGGCGATAGCTTCCTCACTACTTGCAGTTCAGACGCGGCGTGCTATCCTTTCGAACGATTCATCGATCCGCCTAGGGCTTCTTGGATCGATCTTATCACGCACAGTTTCATATATTCTCAGCCGACTATATCATTCCTATCCCATCATTCGCGTGATCTCCCCCGAACGATTCGCTCGCAGTATGCCTTCCGCACGCACACGCTCCACCACGGTCTCTCTCCCCGCCGCGTATACGAGTCTGCAAAATGACACGCCGCTACCTACATGGGGACATCGGCACGCGACAGCGACGTACTTGGAAGCTCCCAACATTCGGCACACCATCATTGTCGCGTCTGTACCGTTACCCCCGTCACTCACTGACACCGCGCCTGTCACTTCTGGACCACCTCTTGCTGCCGTAGCTTCCTCCGTCATAGCTGAAGCAGCTGGCTGGTCGAGCGGCGCCCTCAAGAACGTCGATCCCGCCATCATAGCGAGGGATGGGAGCTTGGTGGGAGCTCTTCTCAGCGCAAAGACGCGGTACCGCACGCCAAGTTCGAAATGGAGGCCTGTGTCCGCAACTGGTACAGCATGGACGGGCGGCGTGGCGGTCCAGCAACCTCAATCTGGGTCAGCAAGCTCCTCTCTCTCCGCAGTGCTTCCGCTCCCTCCAACATCCTTTGGAGTTCCCGTGTCCATCTTGGATATGCCCTTGTCAATTTCTGACCGGCCACCGATGCACCCGTTGTCGCACAACACGTCCGATCGCCCGCCGCGTGCTCCAGCACCTCTAGCTGTCGTAATGACTCACACCCAGCCACCCCTCCCAACAGCACTGACATGGAACCCGTGGTCAGCGGCTGCGTACTACCCTTATCCGCCGCCCGAGATCTGCAACTCTGTGGGTGATGCCGTGTCGCCTGGTGAGGTGCAGTTCGCAACGCGTGAGGCAGGTGAAACAAGATGGAATTCGGGGAAGGCGTTCGACATGAGCGGGAGTGCGGAGACTTTGACGGGATATTCAAATGACCATGCAGAAGCGTCAACCGTGGTGCAGGTTCCTCAGGAGACGAAGGATCAGCGTGAGGCGAGGGCCGGCATTGTAATGGAGAGCTTGATCGGTAAGTCGCCAACCCATCATGCGTTTCAAAAGCAATACTCAACTCACGCTCAGAATCCTCCACGGCTACCAGACTTCACGTGTCGCCTCCTCGCCCGTCTTTTCCACTTGCCTCCAACCGGCCCGTCCTTGTCCTCCGGACAGAGCAGCTCGGCTTCTCCCTCGTCGTCGCTGTACCCCTCCCCTCCCAGATCGCCACAATCATCGCCTCCGTCGCAGAACCACCCTTCCTTGTACTCATTCCTTGCACACTTGATGCACCGTACGCGTCTCGGAGCGGCCACGATGCTGCTCGCAGGGTTCTACCTTGCCCGTCTGAAGAGGAGAAATCCCGAGTGCAAGGGAGGGTGGGAGAGTGGGTATAAGCTGGGTCTGGCTGGTGTGATGGTTGGGAGCAAGTAAGTACCTCATTGTCGCGAAGGGCGAGTCGCAAGATCACGTCTCACCCGCGAATCATCCTCAGATACCTCTACGACGACACATACGACTCGCGCGCCTTCTCCCTCTCCACGCGCTCGCTATACAGCCCCGCAGCCGTCTCATCCATGGAGCGTGAGCTGCTCGAGTACCTTTCCCACGGAACCCATGTGCGCGGATCGGAGTGGAAAGCATGGGTCGCCTACGTCGCCGATGAGGTCGAGGCCCGCGCGGGGTCCAGTAAGAGCAAAGCGAGAGGGTGGATGCTGTGGCGAGAGACGTGTTCGGTGCATGGCGGCGAGGAGTCCAGGAATGGGGTGGGTGGGAGTGGGTGTTGGTGTGGCGAGGCGGTCCGTGAAAGGGGAGATCGGGCGCCTGCAGCTGGGCAGGTGCCGGCGCAGGCAAGTGGATATCAGAGCAAGGGTACTCCGATGGTCACTAATACGGGGAAGTCGGCGAGTCAAAACTGGTCGCAACAGGGTGCCGAGAAGGGATGGAGGGAAGGTCTGGCAGGTGGTTGGGTGGGACGGGGTGATCATTGGGATGAGTAGGAGAAGTTTGCGGTGGTGGGTTGATGTGTAATGAGATTGGCCACTGACGGGTGGAGTGCTCGAGTAATGATACGTACTGATGTTAGAGAGCAGACGCGCCAGTGGTTTATGAAAAACGAATAACATATATCAGTAACCAGTGAATACTCACTCTTTGTTTTTCTGAGTCATCGCTGCGAGGGTATTGACGTGGTGACCTTTTCACCACTCAAGTCAGTACCTTTCGTTCAACCCACCAACGATGTCTCTTTCCCGTCTCTCGCACGCCTGCACATCTACCACGCGCCGCATAGCACTCTCTCGGTCCATCACCTCTTCTGCGCGATCCCATCACACTCCTCGCGAGGCTTCCCGTGCCAGCTTGTTCGGTTTCGGACTCGGTGTCGCTCTGGGAACAGCAGGAGCGACATACCCCCTCTGGCGTCGCGGCGATACCATCTTTGCTGAAGCTGCGGTGCCTGTCAAGACCCGTTCGCCGTCGCCGGCTACAGTTTCAGTGGAGGAGCAGCCTTCGAAGCCAGTGGTAGTGGAACCCGTGACAGGGCGGCCCATTCCGCGAAACATACGGGTGGCAACGGAGCTCGGGAGCGAGGAGTTTGAATTGATGGGCGTGGGTGCGAAGAGGGTGACGTTTTTGAGGTTCACGGGTGAGGTGACGGTTCACAACGCAAAAGTTTTGGGCATCGTTGGATTTTCGGCACCTTTGCCTCCTTCACAACTACTGACACCGAATCACATGGCTATGTTGTGTCCTCAGTCTATGCATTCTCGATCTACGTCGCCAAATCCTCTCTCACCACCCTTCGCCGCCTCGCATCACGCGAAACCTTCCTGCCCGGGTACTCCAGTTCCGATCCCAAATCGTTCACTGACGCGCACCTTCAGACGCTTTTAAAGAGCGGGGAGGAGAGTGATGTCGAGTGGGCGGCCAGAATCGAACCATACAGGGCAACGACCGGGCCGCATCTCCGGACGGGATTCTTGCAGGCTCTGGAGGCTAAGCTCAAGGAGTCGGCCTCTACTCTCTCAGTCGAAGAGAAGGCGGTAGGTTTTGTACCCATTGTCGCTTAGCAATACGAAAGTTTCGATTCATTGAGTGTTAATTTGAAAATCGTCTATAGTCTATCACCGCTGATCTCGACACGTTCGCCTCAATTTTTCCTCGAGGACCCGTCGCGACCGGTCAAGAAATTATTATCGCGCGAACACAAGGTGGTGTTGTACGGGTTGAGATGGACGTGAGTCTGCGATCCTTGCAAAGTTATGACATGCGGCGATCAAATGAGTGAGCAATTGGTCATGGTGTTGTTTCAGGGCGCCAAACTTGGGTCGGTGTCGTCTCCTTGGATCGCCGAAAACCTGTTCGTGTACTACTTGCAGGGAGGAGGGAAGGCTGGTGTGCCAGAGGTAAGACGCTTTGAATTAGTATCCTCGGTAGTCCTGTCCAATGCTCACATTTGCATTTCCTTGTCTGACGCGGGTTTGGTTAACAAAAATAATCAGGCCAGAGATATGGTTGTCACGGAGCTGGCTACGGCATTGGGGCGTTAGAGACTACTGACCGAGAGATAATCAGTCCACTTTATCTTGGATGTGAGGAGTATTATGTCGCACAGATGATCAGTGGCTTTTGAAAACCACCTCAACGGTGTCACGCGGATTATAGTTAGCCAGCGTTACCAGCACGTTTAGCCAAATACGTTCTTAAGGCACATCAATCGGTGCATATAGACTTGGTCTAATGATGCAGATTAGGCGCGTTCTGTGGTACGGTTTGTCACACGTGGTGTGGCAACAAAACGTGCCTTAGTTTGCGGACTCACGCATCCACCTCCGAGAATCGCCGATCTTCGACATGGCGAGCAAGAAACTGCGAGTCAACTACGGAACAGGAACGAAACTCATGGTGCTAAGAGACGATGGCATCGCGCAGACATTTGACGGGTTCAAACAAACGATGCGAGCAAAAGTCACCGCCCTGAGTTCGGTCGACCTGGAATCTCTCTCTTCAAGTACATGGACGCTGATGGCTCCACGGTAGTGGATCTGGAGGAGGACGACGACGTGCAGATGATGTTTGATTTGGCGGATTCGATCGTGGTGATTGTTTCCGGACTTGGATCCACTTCAGATGTATTTTTAATTTCAAGGGTCCTTCATCTCATAGGATGTGTTTGATTCACGCCACGCATTCATACTCTTCTCTGTTAGAGGTCCGTCCACCAATGCTGTTCACAACTCCCCAGCGGGCGCTACCTTGTCACCCACGCCTGCTGCACCACCGAGCCCTCCCTTATCAGATATAAAAAGTCCTCAACCCCCAGTGCCATCAGATTTGAGGCGAATGACAGGTCCAGGTCGTCAAACAAACACGTCGCGGAACCCACAGGAGCGCCTGCTCGACGTCCCTCCTGTGCGAACCACCTCCTCCGTGGCTCTCACAAACCGCAGCGAGCCCTCCCACTCCTTTTTCCCGGGGAGGATCCCGCGCCTCGCCGAATACCCGGCCGCCCCGCTCTCAACACCCCACTCACTGCCAAGAACGCATACGCGGCCGACCCGAACGAACTGGACGAGATTAACGTCAAAGCCGGCGACATTATCGTCATCAAAGTGGCCCACGACGACGGGTGGGCCATTGGCGTCAACGTCACGAGGGGCGACGAGGCGGGCGCGTTTCCGTGCGAGTACATCCTCACCGAGTCGTCGACGGACTCAACTACCATCGACCCAAAGGTTTCGGAAGATGTGCCTCTCGATCGAGTGGCGCCTGCTCATGCTGCTGCTGCCGCGCGGGAGCACGTACTGGAGCACCTCGAGGATGCGCATCGGCCTGCTCCTCCACCTCCAGCCATGGCACCAGTTTTGGAATCTTCTGATCTGGGCTGACAGTATCAGCAGACGCCAGCGTTTCAACCGCATCCATCCCAACCGGAATACGGCCGACCAATGACCCGCAATCCTAGCGATGCCGGCGCAAGTCAAAGTCAAGGCGGAAACCCAATGTACGGCTCGCATGGTTTACACCCCACTCAACTCGCTCGCAATCCCACCGACGTCGGTCAAGCTAGAACCCAGATGTAGGGGTCGCCTACACCTGGCTTATACCCCACTCCGCTAGCGCCCTTCAATCCGGCCACGCAAATACCGTGGGGAAGCCCTTCCAATGCGGCACCCGGATCACCGCAATTCACGCCTGTTCCTTGGGGTACCCCCACCCAATCAAACCGCCTCGTCGCCACAATATGCACCAATGCCTTGGAACAGCCAAACCAATCCACCGCCCGGATCTTCCCAAGTCACTCCCATGCAGTGGGGCAATCAATCACCCTCCTCGACGCCACAATATGCGCCAATGCCGTGGACCAACCAACACAATCCCGTACCCAGATCACCGCAACTCGCGCCAATGCAATGGTCGGGCCACTCAGCCAACCCATCACCAAACTCCCCCCAATTCACTCCCCAATACTACCAACCCAACTCGCCCCTCCTTGTCGGCGGCAGCAGCTTCCCCACAAGTCGAACTCCCAGCCTCACGAACATCGGATCGCCCGCCCTCTCGGAACCGACGGACACTGGAAAGACGCCCGTCGTTCGACCCGCGGCATCGGCAACCGTCACGGGCGTGCAGTCGATCCGGTTGACGTTAAGCACGGACTCGCAAGGACCGGTGAGGGATCGGATAAGGTTTTCGTTGACGGGGGCGGAGTACGCGTGGCATTTGTCGTGGAAGAATGAAAGGACGGCAAGGCCGGAGGAGTTGCTTGGTGCGTTGGGGAGGGTGGAGTGGGGTGCCCAGCGAGGGTGGGGGTACAAACAGGTGAGGAGCTCGTTGAGAGGAAGGGTGATCGACAGAGTGAGAAAACTGATGCCATTCCGAACAGATCCAAAATGATCCGACGTATTGGTTCCTGAAGTACGTTCCTCGAGAGCAAGATTGGAAAAAGAACCCTTCCCTGGGATTCGCTCAATTTGTAAGTGAAACGTTGGCAACTACCATCATCGGTTCCTTCTCACCTGATCACCTACTCCTACCCACCCACCAGACCATTTTCTACAACGACAAAATCCTCTTCTCCGCCGCCAACTCCAAACTCCGCGAAAAGATCGACTCCATGCACCCGGCCAACTTTGTTTCCGAGTTTGTCTAGCGCCTGCGGACAAACAAGGATACGCGGAACGTTGTCACTGAGTGGGCGTGCATTGAACCGCCGGAAGCCTTTGCGGGACCCTCGACGGGAACGGGCGACTTGCATTTGACGTATATTGTGAGGCAGCAGGGTGATACACTCAGCGACCAGGCGGCGAAGGTGGTGTATGCGTGGGTGAAGAAGATGCTGGTTTCGGGGGATTGGGGTGAGTGGAAATACTTCTCGACGTGGCGGCTTTTCTTCTTTAATGTGAACCTTCTTTCGTGATCCTTGGTATTACTAGCGAAAGCAAAGGCTGCAGGGAACTTTAAAGTCGCTCGAGGATAGCTGCCACACACAAGTCGCATGGACGAACCCCGGGCATTCCAAGAGTCTCTTTTCCTCGTGATATCGATTATCCCTACAACGTTGTAAATTTTGTTTTGGGAGCATATTTCAATTCGTACGCGAGTATATTTTCTAGCGATGCATTCATTAATATCAGTATGATTTAAAACATAAACAGACCGATAGAAATTGAAACAAAATGATGCGATCTGGGTATCGAAACATCAAAACAAAGTACGGTGGAGGATTCAAAATGCGAGGTTACCAATTAGGATATAGGAACCCTTCAATGTGTGACTGGCGCCGACCATACCCATCGACTCGACGAGTTACCAGTACTAGATCTGGGGTATTCCTCTGCCTGCTTCGGCCATTTGTGAGAAGAATGGTGTCGCTCCTTCGGTCCTGACCTCGGAGGCTTTGAGTGTTCGAGCTGGAGTTTCAGGAGATCAACATGAGGATCAGATTAGAGGTTCACCAAACGTCGCCCAAACGTCTCGCAACTCACCCCACCCTCCCTTCTCACAAATCGCCAACTTCCTAATCCACGCCTCCACCGCACTCCTGCACTGCTCATTGAGCGGATCGCGGTACTCTCTCACAATGAACCCCACATCTATCGCGTCCTCTTCTCTCCTCCCGTGGTACTCGTGAGGCAATTCAGGGGGAGCAATGCAGGTCCACTCGGGAGGTGGGTCCGAATGGTCCGTCCGAAGAGGGTTGACGAAGTGGTGCACGAACGCGTCGGGGGAGAGTGAGGAGATTTTGAGCGGGAAGAGGGAGGACGCCAGGTCGAGGAGTTTGTGGGAGTTGAAGAAGATTGTCTGGTTGGAGGTAGCAGTGGTGTGGGTCATTACGCCGAAAGAACGGAAATAGAAACAGGCGTAACCACTCACGAGCCGCAACATCGGCCCCGGCGGCTGCGCAGCCACCGTCCTCAAGGACGAAAGTCTCGGCACGTACACCATACACACGAAAGGGAAATCCTCGGGCCCCGTGACCATCTTATACCCCAAGCTCCTGCCCGCGCTCGTGCTCCTCTGCACCAACGAAAGCGCCCCCGCGATCTCACCCGCCGAATGCCGCACAACGTTCTTCCACCTTAACGGAACCACCGCGCGCGAGCGGGTGTGGGGCAGGCGAACGGAGATGTAGTCGTCGGCGCCGATGGTGATGGAGGGCGGGGAGGAGTAGGCGGGCGGGGGGGTTGGGGAGCGCTGGGGGAAGGACCGGGTGCGGTCTAAGAGGCGTCCGCGGGATTCGTGAGTGTGTCGGACAAAGTACCGCCTGGGAGGGAGGGGTGCGGTGAGGTCGTTGGTTCCGTGGCGGATGATTGGTGGTGTTGGTGAAGGAGTAGGAGGGGGAGTTGGACCAGGTTGAGTGGGAACGGGAGTCGGAGACGCCCGCAAGTGCACGCGATGCCTCGAAAGCGAATGTATGCGAGTTGGCGGACGAAACTCTTCGGTCCGGATGTACGGCGGGGGAGGTGTGAGGGGGGTCAGGGGTTCCTGTTCCTGTTCCTCTGCCTCTGTGTCCGTGTCCGAGTGCGCCTGGCGCATATTGTACGAAGTTGTAATTACGGGGTTGGGCGTGAACGACCTTTTAACGGTGTTAGCCATTTGCGTGTCAATAACGTGCCGGTGGGAGGGGAGTGACACGCTTCTTTGAAGTGCGCGTGTACGAGGCGACGGCGGTGGTGGCAGTGGTGGTTGTGGCGGGGGTGCAGCCGACGCGGACGCGGACGTGTCGTCGCTTTCGAGGTCTGGAAGGAAAGGAAGAGGGAAGTCCCGAGACTCTCGTCGTGGGCGGGATAGCGAGCGACGCGCTGATCGTGCGGACTAGAAATGCACGATTGTATACCAAGTCAAATAAATGGAACTGGAGAAATGGGAACACTGGCGCGTACCTCGCCACGAGCACCAAGAACATTCAACGGCTCTTCCTCCCCCCCCGCACCAACACATTCCGCCATCGCCGCCATCGCCGCCATCGCCGCCCACACTCGCACATCTTCGTCCGTCTTCAACACCCTCACACCCCCTTCCTCGCCCTCTTCGTACGATAGTCTTAACTGGCCATTGGCATCTCCGAGGTTGTACATCCACAACGCATCCCTGACGTGCCGTTCAAGCGCGTGCATCGTTGTAGGCAGAGGGTTGGTAAGGAGTGTGAGTGTGCGGGTGCGGTCGTTGGAAAGGTGGATATGGAGACGTTGTGACGGTTGGTTTTGAGTTTGGGTAGTGGTCGCGTGGGTCCTCGAGGTTGAGGCCGACCGACGAAGAGAGGATTTGCGGGCCGGGGGTCGGTCCATTGGAAGTCCGAGTATTGGCGTGGGGAAATGAATAGTAAAGAACGTTCGGGATGAGGAGAGACGGAAGGTGTGGCGGTCCTCGCGCTGATGCAACGCCTTGTCCCGCTCTTGGTCTTCAGAAGCTCTCCTCCACCGAGCGTTACAGTTCCATACTCGTCATTTCTCCGCCTTGGCCGTGGATACACATTTTTCTCTCGTGCAGTAAAGTGTCCTGTCGTATCTCCGCCACTCCCTCAAAAACCTCCGGCGAGGCGGCTGGCCAATCATATTACAGAGCGTCAGAATTGTTGAAACGCAAGTAGAGGGCGTGAAAGCTTGTTGGACGAATGCGGTCTCCCGGACCTGACTGGAAATTTAACTTCTGCTTTTTGCGAAATCAATTTTCCCTGGTTTGGATTGTTAAATAAGCTTCAGGTGCTTCCAAAGACAAAAGCTACTAATCTCTCCTTTACTCTCTTATCAACAGCACTCATTTCATAACTGCGGTGTACGGACAGTACTTCCGCGTGAGTGGCGAAAAGTGTGGAGAGATGCGGCTCGGATACACGAGAACTGTTCAACTTTACCTGTTGGAAAGGTAATCTAATTTCAGAAACACTAAGATATTCAGATAGACCATCTCTTGTTGTTTCCTTCAAGAGCATCTTCTTCCAACCCCGGCTTACTGCGATGGCGTCTTCGGCAGCTACAGAAGCCCTCCACCAGAATAATAGTAATAAAATTCCGGCCACTTCTTATCGACCTTTGCCAGGTTGGTTAGGAAAACCGCGTATTCAAACTTTTCCAGGTGTCCCCTGCACTCTCGGCAAAAAGGGAAGTCTCCCTCAGGGCGCGTGGCCGCAAAACACCTTCCTCACCGAATACCGGAACTCTACTCGACTCTCCACGGTGAATACTTGAGCGCAGGAACATCGGCTTTCCTGTCGATCAAGTCGACCCCTTCATTTGCCCAAAGGTCTCCCCCCTTCCCTCCCGCATCCTATCCCCGAGTCCCACGTCCCAAGGCCTCACGGCGGACTCTTCTCATCTCATCTTACACTCGAACGTGGGTACTAAAGAGTGCCCGGGGGCGACGCGGGACAGCGGGCGCCGTGGGGTGCGGGAAGAAGTGACACTCCGGAGAATTTCTGGCGGAAGCGAGGATAATTCAGGAGACGTTGTCGCTCTCCCGCACCGTATTTAGTGGTCGGGTGGCAGTGGAGTTTCGTGCAGCCGGGCATTTTCGGTGATCGCTACAACAGGGCAGGCCCGGACTGTCACTCCACGTAGCACAGGGGAGGCGGACCCGAATCGACACACCACACGACGAATCGCGCACACCCGTCAGCGTACGCGCGTCTCCCCAATTAGTGCAAATGGACGGACACGGCGTCCCCCCGAGCAATGTGGGAGTCTGGGACGCAGCGAGACGCTTTCCCTATCGAGAGTCCTTCTTGCCTTAACGGGTCTGTGAGGGCGCGCACTGACACATGTCTTCACTTAGTTTCACCAGGTCTGGCTACGACACAACAACGGGATGGAACGTAACCCGAGATTCCCCCCATCCTACCTCGACGCCATCCCGGCAAAACTGCCTCTGCACTTTGACGCTCCCGCAAACGCGTCTCCCGCCCTCCCGTCCTCCCAGAACGCGGACCAGCTCATGCACGCCTATCCCACGCCTCTCGTCCCGCCGCTGTCCGATCTCAGGTCGCCCCCCGGCGTACCACTGTTCGACCCATCCACGTCTACTTCTGCCTCTGCCTCTGCCTCTGCCGCTGGACCAGGCGGTACCGACTACTTCACATTCAAGCCCTCCGAGACGCAGTTGCCCTACACGACCCCGCCTGAGGAGTACTCACTCCGCACGCCGTCCGTCGTCAACAACGCGGCCGCGAACCCACACATCCAACACATGCACGCGGGGGGGTTCGACGCCCACGGACTCCCGCCCATGACGACTCACCCTGACGCCAGCTTGCACACGATTCCGGCCGCGGGCATGTCGGGAGCCGCAGCCGGGGCAGTCGCCGGGGAGTACCCACAGACGCAGGGGCAGCTGACCGACCAGCTTCACCAGAACACCAACAACACATTCCGCGTCAACCCTGCCGGCCCCGGCTCGGGCCAAATCCCCATGTCCATGTCCATGCCCATGCCACCGCAGCAACGAATGGACATGCCCTCGTCCTTCTCCCAGCAGCCTCACCAGCCTGGAGGAAGTGGATTCCCCGGCATGCCCACTGGCGCCGGCCCCAAATCGAGCTCGGGTGGAATGGGAGGGGGTGGGGGTGGGGGAGGCGGTGGGGCCGGCTTCGTGCCCCCCTACACGTCGGCTGCTGCAGGGATGGTGGCCCCGCATGCGCAAGAAGGGTACTATCAGAGTTCACCCCATTTGGGCAACGCGACGGGTATGGGAATGGGGATGGGCGTGGGGATCGGAGTGGGAATGGGGATGGGCGTGCCGGCGTGGGGGCCGCAGAGTGGAGGGGGACAGGCGCAGGGGCAGCAGGGGCAGCAGGGGCAGCAGGGGCAGCAGGGGCAGCGGCAGGCGTGGTGGGACGGCTCGCCGGCGCAGGGGCAGGGGCAGCAGGGGCAGCAGGGGCAGCAGGGGCAGCAGGGGCAGCAGGGGCAGCAGGGCCAGGGGCAGGCGTGGTGGGACGGCTCGCCGACGCAGGGGCAGGGGCAGCAGGGGCAGCAGGGGCAGCAGGGGCAGGGGCAAGCGTGGTGGGACGGCTCGCCGGCGCAGGGGCAGGGGCAGGGTGGGATGTACAGTGGTCAGTCTGGTGAGTTCTTCCCTCCTTGTTTCCTTCCCCTCCCCGTCTCCTCTCCTCACACCTCGCCCCCTCTCCACAGCCCTCCCACAAACTGGCTATCCACCTTACGGCAACCCTACTGCTGGATACCCCTCCTACGAGTACCCCTCCCCCGCCACAACCTGGGCGCAAGACGCCTCGCAATACGCCCCACAGGGCTACGGCGCTCGGATGCACATGCCCATGCCACCCGCAAACGAGTACACTCCCTACCCTGCTTACAACGGGGCTTATTCCGCACCGTACGCTGGTCCTGCTCCTGGCCCCGGTCCCGGTTCTGCTTATCCGTCTACTCTGGCAGCGGCGGGTGGAGGTGGAGGCGGTGGACCGGCCCGATTTGCCCCAGGCCGGCCTGGAAGAAGGGGAGGGTGGCCCGGTGTGATGGGCATGCCCCACGACGCGGTGGCCGCGGCGCAGGAGCGTGAGCAGATGATGAGGGTGAGGGTTAAGGAGTACAGGTGTGATTTTCAGGAGTGTGGGTTGGTGTTCAAGTCGAGCGGAGGGTTGTCGAGGCATCAGAGGATTCACCGTGAGTTGATGGATGGTGATCGACTCTGTCTTTTACCGGCTCATCTAACTCGATCCCTCCCCTCCCGCGACCTGACGTCGCACTTGACCCCCGACCCACCTCGTAGTCAACATTCGGTGAGCTTCCAATCCCTCCCCTTCTCTTCATTTCTGCCCCAACCACATCTTCTCACTAATCGCATTTTTCTCCCTCTCCTCACCTCTTCGCCCCCATCGCTACCTCACACACCAGCCCTTACTCATGCCCTATCGAAGGCTGCACCGCCACTTTCCACAGGTACGTTGCCCTCAGCCTCTTCCTCCTTCCACCCTCCCCCTTCTCACCCCTGTTCCCCGCACGCAACCCCATAGAATCGACAACATGAAAGCCCACCACGCCTCACACGCCCGCCGGATCGGAAAACCCCTCATGGGCTCCAAAGCCATCTCGACCGGCACGCGCACTCCGTCGGGCGGGATTGGTGGGGCGGGGAACGGGGGCGGGGGTGGCCAAGACGGAGCGGGGACGGGAGGAGGAGGGGGAGCGGGGTCTCTCTCGGGGTACCCCCCGCCACCCGTGCCGCTTCCTGAGGGATACATTGTGAAGACGGATAGCGCTGAGGGGCCGTGGAATGGTGGGGGAGCAAGCGGGGTCGGGGACAATGGCGGGCAGGGGATGCTGGATCGGGCGTCGTGATGGGAGTGGCGGCTGGGCTGTGTGCTGACGGCGAGGTGGAGAGTTTGGGGGCAGGGTTGGGAAGACGAAAACGGGGGCAGCGTCTTGCTGTGACTCTAATCGGACGGCGGAGATCACATCCAACAAAAACTAAAAACAACAAAAATGAACTCCCCGGGTCACTCTTTTGCGTGCGTGCTTTAATGCGTTTCGTTTTCGGGCTAGGGCAAGGTCTCTGCGGGTTGCGGCGCTCGGGTGTGTTGGATTTAAAAGAATTGCTGTAGTGCAGATCCGTCAGACTGATCATCTTTTGTATTCTTTTGCTTTTTCTGCAAATAATTACACATGACTGTGTGAACTAAATGAACTCCAGCTGACGGAGACGAAGTACACGCATTTTTTCCAAATTAGGTGTGCCCACCAGTACACTATGTCGATTACCCGTCTCCTGTAACGTCCAATCACCTGCCTTCTCTCCCTACCCACCAGTACGGATCCTACCGCGCCACGACCGCCCCACCAGCCTGACTCCCTGCAGCCGTCGATGCCGCCGTCGACGCCGCAGCTTGCACGACCTTGCCCACATACACCGCGGCACTCTCCCACCGATCCACACACACCCCGTTCGCGCCCGCCTTTCGCGCCGCTTCGAGGCCCACGAATGCCGTAACGGTCGCCGCCGACAAGGCCGCCTCGCCGCCGTCGGCCCCGGCGTCTCCTTCAAGCCTTTCCAGGCGACCGTACACGGGCGAGTACGCCACAGCCGCGATCCCCCTCGCCGCAAGCCTTCCAAACAGGGCCGTAAAGTCTGGCAGGGCCAGGCCGCACACCCCCCGGTGTGTCCTGCGTGGTGGGGAAGGTGTCGGGAACGAGCACGAGCGATTCGGGGACCCGTGTGAAGGGGAGGGACCACAGCCAGTATGCGCGCAGGAGAGAGGACAGACGGGTGTGGGCGAGGATGGTGGGCACCGGTGCGAAGCGTTGTTCGGCTTCCAGGGCGGTGAGGTCGTCCCCAGCCTTGGATTTGGACTTCTTTGAAGATCGCGAGTGGGATGAAGAGGAAGAAGAGGAGCGTTCGGCGATATCGGCGAGTTGGGCGAGGTGGTTGAGCCGCGTGAGTGCCGGAGACGGACGCGTGGGTCGTCGAGCCCCAGGCGAGCGAGGCGGGGGCTTTTGGTGTTGGGGCGGCGGCGGCGGCGGCGGTCGTTGAGCTGTTTTGAGAAGCGGGTGCGGGTGCGGGTGGAGCTTGGACGGGCTTAGCGTGCGCGAACCGCTCCTTCCTTACAACGTCCACGAGGGTCTTGAGGCACAGGTCGTCGTCGGTGTGGATGTCGAGGATGAGGGGGAGGGTGCGGAAGCGGGTCAAGACAGATTTGAGTGTGAGGAAGGATTGAGGTTGCGGGACGGGTGGCTCGGGGGAGGGTGTGTCGGGTTGGGGAGATGGTGGAGCGTGTTTGCGATTGCGGGTTGTGGAGGCGCCTGATGACGGTTTGGAGGTGCGAGAGGAAGGTGGGGAGAGTTCGATTGTGTTAATTTAGGGAGAGAATGGGTGGGATGAGGGGACAATGACAGGCTGGAAACAGGGTGGATGTGTCAAGTTGGTAGAATTTGGAATTCAAGGTATGTTGTGAGCCCCTTACCTGCCCGTCTTTGGAAAACCACACTTCTGCTCTCAGACAGTCGACACCAGGTGTAATCTTTTTGAATTCGTCCTCGGTGACGGTGAGCCAGTCAACTGAAGGAGAGGTGCTCGACTTCTGTCCTTTCGAATCGCCGTTCTGCACATCATTCGAGTCATCCAAACCGACGCTGACATTCGCCACGACCTGGTGCGGAAACCTGACCTCCACATCGGGGTAGAACAGGGGCAGCCGTGAAAAGATGAAGGAGAGCAGAATCAGCAGGCCCAGGAACAGTCCCGCGGCAATGGACCAGAGGTATCTGACGTCCGTCGTTGGGTCTGCGACGAGGTCGATGATGTTGCTCGTTGGCAGGAAGTACATTGCTGCAATCACGAGAATGATTGGCGCGAACGTGAATGCGGAGAAGGCGGAGTTGACGCCCCCGCGGGAGAGCGTCGAGAAGAGAAACCCGGCGAGGGCGAGGGGCACGAACGACATTGGTGGCGATTGGGATTGGAGTTGGTGGTGGCGGAGAGTGAGAACATAGGGCAAAAGAAACCTGTGCTTTGGTCTCGGCAATCGCACGTGCGGGTCGGCACCACGTGCAGAACGTTTCACTTCTCCCATTCTTCACAACTTCTCCAGCCATCGAGAGCAATTTCTGCACTCCAATGGGCACAAATCATGAGTTTAAGTAAATGCAAGTACTTTGGCCTACGACACAAACAGCCGACGCGGGCGCAAAACCGAAGAAACAAGGATAATTTTTGTTTTCGTTTCTTTTTTCCACACAAGGCGATTTACATTTGCGGGGCACTGGATTAATCTTGAGCACAACCTGACGACCTGGCCGCAGACGCCACAACTCTGTCAAACACGTCGAAACCAGCGATCCCCACGTCAACGCCTCTCGCTGCCCGAAATTTCGACCGTACGGCAATTACAAGCGCCGGAAGTCAACAGTCAGTGCCGCCTCTTGGTCACGAGGTTTGGGATACTTGGGATACACTTCCACCACAGCCCCGCCCGCCCCCTTGCGTCAACCGGATTCGGCCAAAACTCCAGGATCCGCCAGTAGGCAGTCAATGTCGCGCGACTTGCTCCTCCGCCTCGAGTTCGTCGGGGGCCACGCTCCCGTCGCCATTCGGCTGCGGCACCGGCGCATGTTCAACGGCGTTGATTCCATGCGAAACATGCTCGAGTCGCGGATCCCCAGTGCGCTGAAGGCGACAAAGTTTAGGTTTGTTTTCGTGTCGGAGGACGGCACGTTCAAGGAACTCAAGGAGGACGAGGACGTGTGCGAGATACTCAATCAGGCGGGGGAAGTCGTTACTGTCAAGGCTCTGCCAGAGCCGAGTGAATCCGTAAGTGGACACTGCCAGTGCTTGTTTACGACCTTCGATAATTCCATTCACTCTCCTCTATCTCCGAAGCCAACCGACTCGGGAACCGACCAGACTGGCCGTCCACCTCGACCTTCCTCCCATGCACCTTACTCACCCGTACCCTCCGACTCCCCTGCAACCCTTCCTCGCCAACCTCACAACCCCGCCAACCGACGACCCTTCACGTCCTCCCTCATATCCCCATCCCCTCCCGCCCTTTCACACCCACCCGAAACTGCCACTGCCCTCTCCCTCCCCCGCTCAATCACATCCATCGAAATCGCCCCCATTCCCGTACCCCTCGTAGCCGAGTCCTACGACTGGGACGTCCCGATCCGGTCCGCGTCGTTGGACAGGTCCGTGTCGCGCCGCGTGAGGGAGGATTTGCTCGCGACTGGGTTGGCACAGGGAACGGTGAATAGGAGGAGCGTATTGCTGAGGTTGATAAGGAGAGTGGATCGCGATGAGGGAAGACGTGGGGGTGGGGGTGGCGCTGAGGAGGGAGGTGGGGGTGCGAACGTCGACGCCGACGATCTGGTCATGCTCGACACATCGCATGATGGGTCTTCCGGTCCTGGCCCTTCCACCACCTCGTAAGTTTCCTTGTCTTTCCTCGCGTCCGTCTTTGCTCCACCCCGACGTATTGCATTTTCAGTCGCCCAACCGCTGCCACCCAGACAAGACGGACCGGCTCCGGCTCCGGCTCCGGGTTCTGGGACCACCTCAAGCGCCGCTTCATTCGGAGGTCGAATTCGTTTCCTCTTTCGAACTGATCGTCGGTCCACGCCAGATTCGAGCGTGGGTGGGACGTGGGAGGTCCGCCCACTGATCCGTGCAGCAGGAATGTGAATAAATTCGGGCAAAGAGACGAGGGGGATAATAGCAAAGAGACGAGGGGGATAATATCAACGCAGTTTAGCAAACCCATCTACTTCTTGAGTGTACTTTTCAGTCACTTTTTTGATATTTATATCAGCGTGAGTGAGGTGGAGACATCCATGTCGCTGGACGAGTGGCAGGGTTCACCAACCGGACAAAACCAAGCGCAACTCCGAAACCCCGTTCCTGAAGCGACTCGAATCCACTTCCATTCTTTGAGCCCATCGACTTCTCGCCAAAGTCATCGCCCCTAGCCGCCCTCCCAGAATTGGCGACAGATTCCGGCATGAACCACGTCCTCCCGATCGAAGCCCTCGTCACCGTCCCATCGTTCCTTCCCGCTCGCTCTCTCGTCCGAATGGCATCCGCGTGTTGCTCGTTTCGCCGTGACCTCGCCGTACCGAGTGTTTGGGAACAAATCGACCTCGCGGATGGGGGATCTAACTTTACGGACCACCGGTTGGAATTGTTCCTTCATCAAATTGGGCAGTGGGTTCGCCCCGTGTTCAGCAGTGTAGCTGGCAAGCCACGCGTAGTGGTTGTAGTCGAGCGTCTGCGGAGTTTGGTGTTGGACGGGACCGAGGTGACTGCATGGACGATGCTCAAGTGCTTGCAGCTGCCTCGCTTCAAGTGGCTTTCGATGAGGAACTGCCGATGGGCGGGAGAGGCCACTTTTACGGACGATTTCCGCCGAGTCCTGGATTCCGTTGTAGCGAGCTTAGACCAATTGAGCAAACGAGCTGGGCGGGATCGCCGGGAATGGCAGCTGCAGTATCTTGACCTCAGAGGAAGCTTCATGGCATGGGAAAGAGGATGGGGCTTCTGCCGAGGCTTTGCAGTTTTTGTGAGAAGGCAACGGCTTTTGACGATGACACGAAGATAAATCGGGACTGTTTTACAGACTGGCAGACCCAGATTTCTGCGGTTGATATTGATTGGGGCTCACGGTGTGGACGGTGCTTGTATCGGGCAACGTGTAAAAGCTGCGGAAGGTACTTTCCCGACAAGTACAGCCAAGCCTGGTTTGCTGTTACGCAGATCATATGCCATGGGACATGTGGCAAGCCTCGCGCTTTTCGACAAGGCTGTGTATTGTGCTGCTGCACAGAAGGGTGGACGCAGTGCCGAGCCACAAATTGCAATGGAATGCTTTGCCTCCGGTGCGCAGATCCGAAGAGTGACTCATAAGTCATTTGTGGGAGCTGCGGCGCGGGACCTTTCAGTCTCAACTACAGTCACAAATTCTCGGCAATGATTAATCCGGATTCAACCGTGACGAAGCAGAGAGTCTTTGGTCAAACGAGGTGCACTTCGTGTGGACGAAAATTGATTGCAGAACCCGAGACGGAGCCCCTCACACTGTCTGCCGTCGGTCTTGTATTTCAGCAGTTTGCAAGAAGTGCTAGGCTATAACAATACTCTTTCTTGCGGGACGCAGTTTGTGTGGATGGAACTGAATAAAGTAGATGTTGCCGTAATCCGTTGCCACAGCTTGATCAATATCTCTCACAAATCGGACATTCTCCACGAATGTGAGCAGCTCCTAGTGTCTATTTCTCCACCCGCTCACGTCGACTCCGGTTTGAGCGCTGTCAGTAGAGGACCCCAGTCGGTCAATTAGGCACAGAAAAAACAATAATAAACTGAGACTTGAGACTGCGCCGGAGAATTTGAGAGCAAACCGAACAGCTTTGTGTTTATTTTGCTCCCGCGGACGTTGACATTTTCGTAAACAAGCAGATGAAGATCCACCCAGGAACGCTGGGAACAATCGAAAGAAAAACCACCGGGTATCCTCCCAACACGCACGCTTATATTCTTCTCGTGTGTTACTCTGTCGACTCGGATCCGTTCCCTTGTCACCACGTCATGACCTCCTTGGCCCATCAAACCCGTGCTCTCGTGGCATCATCATTCCTTCCCGCTCGTTCTCTGATCCGAATGGCGCAATCTTCTCGTCAATGTCAAGTCCATGCCGGTCACTCCGCTTCGTCCTTTTGGTGACGCACATTATCCCGAAGCCTTTTTTTTTTCAGCTGCAAAAGAAACCCTATTCCCCTCCTCCGGATTCAGCCATGCGACCTTAGCCCGCCTTTCGCTCCATACAACCTATTCCGTCTCAAAAACATAAATCGGCTGCGCACGCCCCCCCAATGCCCAGCTCGGGGAGAGTCGTGCGGATCCGTGTGGAGCTCGGAAACGCCGAGGTCAAAGTCGTCGTGGCCCGCCTCGGCGCAAACTTCTGGGACGTGCACTCGCTCAAGGAGTTCCTCTTGTCGCGGGTCAAGGGCCTTGAGACGCCCGCTGTGTGGGTGGAGAGCAAGTGGATCTTTGTGGTCACCAACGACGATGGGGACGAGAATAGGGTTGATGAGGAGACCCTCTTTGAGGAGGATACAGCCATGATTCGCGTGATTAAGGTGCGTGGTGGGCTGGCT
Organism: Gonapodya prolifera JEL478; assembly: GCA_001574975.1. Classification (NCBI taxonomy): domain Eukaryota; kingdom Fungi; phylum Monoblepharomycota; class Monoblepharidomycetes; order Monoblepharidales; family Gonapodyaceae; genus Gonapodya; species Gonapodya prolifera. The sequence continues at coordinate 139,474 of KQ965835.1, forward strand.
GGGGAGATCCGGATGCACTTCTGATGTGACGTGTCCGTGTATGGGGACTCAGCGAACAGCCGTGACTGCGAGTCCTGCGCTTGGACCCGTTCGCCGGATCCGAAAAGTCCCCGAGAGTCTCGAAAACCAGGCTCCAAAGCCGCCTCCACGGTACTCACGACCGAGAACACCCGGGGGTTCTCGCGTTGAGGATTCTCCAACGTTACGAGCAGGAACCCCGATCACATCATCGGCGGCACCTTACTCTGCCGTGAACCGCTCAACGTCGCGCCAGTCCAAACAGTCCAGCAACGCGCCAGGACGAGTGCTCATACATGCCGCGGCCAACCCTGCGACGTTCCACGACCCCAACGTTCCCGATATCGTTGTCCCGTTGGCGGATGAACCGAACTCCGAATACCTCCCGACAACCAGGAACAAATCCTTCGATATGTCCACCAAACCGTCGTTCGGTCACCAGCACGCGCACGCTCACCCAGCAACACGCTCCAAAAGCGTCACTGATCGTGGTCCTGGCCACGGCACGCCGATCCACCCGGTCCGACGTACGGATCGAGAGACGGAGGACTCGGACGTGGATAGTTTCTTAGAACCCTCGCACAGCTCGATCGACTTCCGCTCTCGCGTCTCGTACGAGGACTCCATGCCGCGAGGGGAGGTGCCCAATCGTGCACGAAGTGCAATGGGTCATGAGCCGACGACGCTTAGGAGGGCTGGGAGGTTGTTCGCCAATTTTGCGTGGAAGAAACGGAAAGTTGGGTATGAGAAGGGAATTAATGAGGAGGTGCAGAATTTGGACTCGCCCGGCCTGCCGATGGGCACGTTGGAGAAGCACTCCCCCGTCGAGTGAGTGCCTTAACCTTGCTGCCTGGTCGCAACGTGAAACATTTACATTCCCCTCGTGACAGATCAACACCAACCTCCACGCGCAAGAAGCACTCCACCATTCTCCAATCCTTGAAAAACATCTGGACACGGACACCCAAAGCGCAGTAAGCTTCGGTATCGGACAGTTATACCCACGTTACGTTACGGCACTTAGCATATATCATTAGACGCCATATTGCATGCATTTTTTGTATGTATTTTCTTTGGATCGATTTTGACTGTTGAGGCTGCGTTGGGTGACACCCACCCGAATTTGTGCCTGGACGTCCAACGCTCGACCCCCACGCACGGAGGAGCTTCTCGACCCGTGGCCCCACTTCTGGAAACACTGCGCCAGTGCCATGGCTGAATCAGTAAGTGATGGCGTCCGTCGCCATGCCCGCCCTTTGAGGATTCACCGCCACCAACTGTTTGGATGACTCTTCAGAACCACTCCACCGTCCACGACCTCCCACCACACTCCGCAACGATCCCAAGCAAGCGCGTGGCGCTGTTCGCGTACACACCCGGCCCTGGTGCGCACGTGGACGAAATCGCTGTTGAAGAGGGGGACCTTCTCGTGCTGGAACGCCGGTTCGCCGACGGATGGGGGGTGGCGAGGAATGCGAGGACGGGAGAGAAGGGTGTGTTTCCGTGGGATTATTGTTTTGGAGAGGAACAGGAGCAGGAACTGGACCAGGAGGATGGTGATTCGAATCGCGAGGGTAGAGGGGAACTTCGAACGGCGCGAGACGTGCAGGTGAGGAATGACGGCGTCAGTTGCACTCACTCAAACGGCACTTCATGCGTTGCGTTGCTTCAAAGACGGAGTCGGATTTCCACGAGGGCGCTACGTTCCGGCTATCTGGCACAAACATCGCACTGAACCTGCCCGGCTCTTTCATCGATGAAGAGGCGCAGGACCTTGCAGTGAAGCTGCAGACAGCGACACATATTCGGAAGAGTAGTGGGATTATCGACCGCCTCCTTTTGGATCCCGATCCCAATGCTCACGAGGCGTTTTCGGTTGTGAAAGAACACGTACCGCCCGTGAGGAAACCCACCCCTTCGTCCCTGTCAATCAACTTGGCCAGCATGGCAGGAGACGGGGATGGATCCGGAAAAGGCTTGACTTCGAATTCCGGAATAAGGTCGCACTCCCGCCAGTCGGTGTCGTCCTCGGCGACTTCAGGGTCCCTCTCCCATTCAAAGCCTTCCACCGTGTCTCTCTCGCACGCCCCACTCTCTCTTCACTCGGACGGTGTTCCATTTCCGTCGTCGTACCTGTTCGCGAGGAGTGGCAGTGTCAGTACTCAAGGCGATCGCGAATTCTCTCAAGATTCAGACTTTCTCGTTGTGAGCACGGCAGACGGCAGTTTCTCGTACCGGTTCAACCTTGATTGGAAGAGTAGCAAATCTTCGTCCGTGGAGGATATCATGGGCACGGTCGGTGGGCCAGGATGGGACATTCAGCGATCCTGGGGATACAAACTCTCCCGTCACGATCCGCGCTCCATGTATTTCAAATACGAGGCTCGAAACAGGAGCCTTCGTGAGCTTGACCATGAAGTGCCCATGTTTTCGTTCGTGGGTAGTTGGCATTGATTTCTCCGCCAAGCCAAATCTGAAACGTTACGTTCCTCAGACGATCTTTCTCTTCTCGGCTTCTCTGTTCACCTCGATGGAGCACCTCACTTACAAGGTCCCGTCACTCCACCCGGACATCTTCCGAACCCAAATCGTGGTACCCTGTTCGACCGTGTTCCATCGCTTCAAATGGTCCGAGTTAATTGAAACTGAGTGGGCCGTTATCGAGCCGCCGCCTGAGTTCTGGACACCCGGAATGGACCTTCACGTCGCGTATGTTGTGCGAGATCCTGCTGATAACGAGAGAGGCGAAACGACCATGAGGAAGAAAATGAAAGCAGAGGTCTCAAAGTGGATCGACCAGAACATGCGTATGGGGGACTGGGGTACGTCGTGTCGATTCTGCGACCTTGCCTGGAGCAGGACTAATTACTTTGCTCGTCTCATGTTGGGTGGTCAAAAGCCCAATGCCAAGCGCGAATGTCCGTCTTCAACAGAAAGTCTTCATGAATCTTGCAATGTTACGATGTACCCATTCTTGAATCTTTGATAATTCATACCTTTGTACCTTTGGTCAATCGACTTCCCTCCTGTTTGGCTTGTTGGGAGATCCACACAAAGCGCGATGCCCGACACGCAGACAAAGGACGATACCACTCAAGGTTTTCAAGATGCAAAGCTTCCTGGTCCAGGCTCGGTAGAAAACGGCGACGTATCACAGTCCGACGAAACTTCCCTCGGAAAGGAGGTCGACATCAAGCTGACCGCGTCTTGGGGAGGCAAAAAACTGATCATATATGTAAGTGCTGGTCCTTGCTGGTGGAATCAATTGGAATCACGCGCCGACGTGCCCGATAGGCTCCAGCAACTACCACAGTGCTTGATTTGAAGCGAAAACTGCACGAGGTAACACACGTGGATCCGAAAAGACAGAAGCTACTGGGATTGGTCAAAGGGAAGATTCCACCTGATGAAAAGCGGCTGACTGGTGTGTGGGCTCGACTCGTTATCCACGACCGAGTATTTATTCTCAAGATGATCCCATGCGACATGATGGAAATGAAGACTGCAACATCAAGGAGGATCATAACTTTGTTTTGATGGGAACAGTGGAAGCGCAGATCTTAAAAGAGCCCGAAGAAGTCCCAGGTGAAGATATGCTTCGTCCCTTGGTGCAGCACGACCTAATCGAGATCCGGGAACCAAATTATTGTAGACGTGGTGGATGACTTTGAAATGGACGAGATTGCCACATCGGACCCGGCGACAGATCCCGAGAATCGGCGAAAGCTGCAGGACGCGAGTGAGTTGCTTTAATGCGATAGGTTGCGAAGCGACCTCAGAACTTGATATGATGTTCTTCAGTTGATCGAACCTCTATTGTTTTGATTAATGAATTGAGGCCAGGGAAGGTAGAGTGACACATGTGATCTTGATTGTCAGCTGACAGACGCTCACCTCACCCACCGTCATAATTTCAGAAACTTCTTGTGCTTGACCTCGACTATACCATCTTTGTAGGTTTCGCAGAGAGCGCTGCAGCTGGCTCATTTCTTGACCGTTGCTCGCACTCAGGATTGCAAGTCAACTGCCTCGTCGATTGCGGAGCTCGCCCGACCTGGGATGCATGAGTTTCTGACAGCAGTGTATCAGTACTATGAAATCGTCATATGGTGAGCTTTGAGTGAGTATTTCCAGATTTAAAACCACGCTGATGGTCCATTCAATCGCCAGGAGTCAAACAGCGTGGCGCTATCTTGAAGCCAAGATTACCGGTACAGTAATCTCTTCTTTTACTGTATCGCATTGATTCACTACAATTCTACCTTTTCAGAACTTGGTCTGCTATCTCACCCATCGTATCGTATCCTTTGCACCCTTGACAAAACCTCTATGTTCACGATCTCGGGTACGCGTAAGGGCCACGACGGGAAGCTCAAAAGTGGAGCGTGGCAAGTCAAACCTCTGGAGCTTGTTTGGCGGAAGATCGGATGGAGCAAGAAGGACACAATTCAGTGAGTAGTCAGAAGTCCTCCGTGAATGGTGACGTCGAGTGCTGACGTGTTACAGTGTTGATGACCTTGGCAAAAACTTTGCGATGAACCCGAGCTGCGGTCTCAAAATCCCTGGTGCGTGTGTCTGGAATTTTTCTCTCACCCGTCACGAAAGCAGCAACAACCAATTTACACCGCAGCTTTTCAAAATGCCCCCAAAACTCGCCGTAATGACAAAGTCCTATATGGTATTACGAAATGTGAGATGCATGGTATCCTATTGATCCCGATGAAGACCTTCTGCTGAGGTGTTTTCTCCCGTTCATTTACTTGAGATCTCCTTCAAATCGCCTCGCATCCGGATTTCACGAAACTAGACCATTCGAAGTGGCGAACACACGAAGGAGACCTTCCCGCTGACATTGGTGAGAAGCTTGGATAATCGCGTATACTGGCGTCAGGTCTGGAAAGTGAGTTTCGGCAATGTTTGATGTGCTCTGAGCTTCCCGACAAAGCACCTAGCTGCTTTTAAGTTCAGATCGCTGCCATCACAGCATTTTTCATTAGGTGCACCAGAGAACGATCGCGCGATATTCGATTACAATCATATGCAATGATGTGTATTTCTGAAATTCAATTCAATTGAATAACGTTATCAATTATCGAATCTGAATTTTTGGGCGTGGGTATATTGTTATCTATCCTCCCACTTTAAAACAATCATAAAATTGTTGCTGCAACTCTGGATGTCGGGTAGCGAGCAGGACCTACCACTTCAGAAGCTTGCCGCGATCTAACTATGGGGAGTCCAGAGACCTGATTGGACTTTGACGCGAACAGAGTACTGGGAAGACGAAAGAAGGGTTGTTCGAATTTCCGTTATAGATACTGCGATGTCAGAAAGTGAATTTGCAAGAAGTTGTGGGATCATCATTCAACGAATCAGAGTACTAACGAATAATGAGAAAGTACGCTGTTCCCGTGAGCGCATTCACGGCGTCCATGATACTGGCGCCATCTAGAACATGATGGCCAGAAAGGTTGACGTTATGTTTTTGAGTGTTCGTTCACTGACATCCATGATTTGTGTCAATATACCCGCTTGCGATTTTGATGCCATTGAGCAGTGATATCACACCCGTTCACCACACCAAAAAGAGCGACAGTGATGCACATTGTTCCCAGCTTATAGAAAACTTGCTTTGATATAACAACTGCTCGCATATGATTCCGAAACCAGCCATTTTCTTGCGGGGCCCACGATAATCTCGTGGGTAGATTAAAGGTCTACGGGTAGTACTGACGGAATCTACTGAGTTACAGGTGGAGCTGGCTAGCTTGTTCACATAGACGATATGATGGAATGTGGCCACAAAGAATCCCAGTGAAATAAGAGATTTGACGAGTATTGGAGTCCTGTGCAGAAGAAGACACCTTGCTCCCATCTCTCCATACGCCGAATTCCGTAGTGGCAATTTGCGCCACCTGGATCTCGCCACTCATCAGGCTTAATGATCTGTGGAAGGATGGAGGCCAATGCAGGTGCGAAGGGAGCACCAAAAGAAGTGAGCCTGACCCAGCGCCAAGAGGCGTTCCGATGTTGATAGGAAGTATGTTGCGAGGTCAAGATTGATAGCGAAATCCTTCATGCAAAATAGGCGAACCAATCGTCTTAGACCAAATTTGGCGGAGCTCAATGCAAGATCCATCCCTTACTCGATAAGTATGCCACTATCGTAATAAAACCCCCACACCACCGTAAGTGTGGAGGAACTTTTTGGCGAAACACGCTTCCGCAGGAGCGTCAAGTATCATAAAGCCATACATGGACGTGAAGAAGCCCATTTGGAAATTCTTGGGGACGTGGGTATGAACTGGAGCGAGAGTTCATCACCGAAGCTCATCTGCCTCACAAAGATTATTACATGAAATCCAGGAAAGGCAAAGTCCGGGTAGGGGTCGGGCTCCACCGATTTTGACGATGGTAAAGCTTCCCACGTAGGCAAGGATGACGCTGACCCAGGATAGAGCAACGATTGCGATTTCCAAGATTGAGAGCTTAGGTACGATCGAGGGAGTCCTGCATTGGTTCAGTCGGTGTCACTCCATCACGATGAGGTGGTGCATCCTTAGATCAGGCAGCACGTGATGGAAGGACATATCTTCCTCCACATCCCAAAGTCACGGTGTCACATTTTTCTTCTTTTTCCTCTTTATGAACTTCAAGTCGTGCTTACTACACATTCTATTTGCCGTCATGTCCCCTTGCCACGTCCTTGGTCGCACATCTATTCCCCGACCTTCCACACAATCTCTCCAGATCCATCTCCCCACTCTCCCTCGTATCCGCTCCCAGAACTCTCTCAAGCAGGATTAGAGTCGCGTCACGCTCTTCCGGCGAGGTGAACGCGGTGCAGTCGCGTGGGACGAAGACGGAGAAGTCGCGCTGGTGGGCATCATTAGCACTAAACACTGTAATAAATGGCGCCAGACTTAGGATTAAGCTGAAAAGTTTGGTAAAGTCAACGGCCAGTACTCACGGACGCACACATTGCCGGCGAATCCACAAACGATGATTGTTTTGGTGCCTAAGTAGCTGAGAAGAACGTCGAGAGAGGACGAGAGGAAGGCGGAGTGCTTTGGCTGGTGGTAGCGTGAATTCAATTAGCGGTTTTCACTCAAACGAAATGCGGAATAATGTGACAGGAAGGAGGAGTACGAACCTTAACGACAAAGTAGTCTTCACTGTCAGGTCGGAGTAACTGAGCAACAGGACGACCCGGTGACGAGGACTCTATGACACGTCTTTGTCGGTCGTCAGATTTAGAAGTGTGACGGATCAAAGCAGTGACGCCATCCGTCATTCAATGTTTCCGGTTCCGTGAACGTACCTCGTGATGTCCACCATATCACTTCTCCACCTTCCAAAGTTGTCATTGGCGTAGATAACGGGTATACCTAGAACGCGGCAGCGGTCCTTAAGGACTCGCATTGCACAAGCTGCAGGAAGCGCGTCTTTACTGAACATGATTCAACGGGGTAAAAGAATGCGGGAACAAAGAATATATCAATGCATGATCAGGTCGCAGGTCGACGGGAAAAGAAGAGGTCGCCGGTAGAAAGCGGAAGGGCAACAGAGAAGATGTTGACTATCAACGAAGACGCATTGTCACCCAAAGTCTCCCGCACCCTGCTCACTCACACCATCATCTCGTTCCCCTCAAAATCCATCGCATTGATCACATCTACCATGAGCATCGCGGTCTCTGGCGCCGCGTGGCGGGCGTCGGGGTGGGACTCGGGCTGGTCGGAGATGACATGGGCTTGAACTGCGCCCGTGTGCTTGCGAGATGTTTTGAGTGGGGAGGAAGAGTGGTCCGACATACAGTCGGAGAAGCAGGCGACGTGATGGAGTGCTGGGGGGAGGAATTTGGTGGGAAATGTTTCTTGAAACGTGACCATAGCACTCCCATCGAGGGCGGGGAAACGGAAATGAGAACACTAGTACAGTAGCATATGTATGTTCAAAGTAGCGCCAAAACATCGCATCTACTGATCTCAGTGGGAGACTTGTTTTCTCCCCGTGTATATACATTCACATCAAGACGACTGACCCCGGCGAGGGTGCCCCCACTCTCACTGAAGTCTGTCTCGACAAAACCGACCCCGCGGATGTGTTGAGCTCGGACTTCAAGAAGGATGGCGTGGAGAGCGGGGAAAGGATGGCTCCGCGGACCTCGGTGATGGAGACTGTTGCGAGCGGTTTGAGGAAGGTACGGATGTGACTTTGAGATGAATTCGAGGAAGAGTGACTCACGTATGACGAGGAAGTACACCGTGCCCGTGACAGCGTTGAAAGCGTCCACGATAGTCGCGTTGTCGAGGGTGGTGTACCTTTGAACCACCGCGACAAGAGTCCCATTTCAGAAAGTGAGTCGCGATGGACATAATCGTGGTGTGACAGACGACCGACTTACCCCCCTGCAATCTTCACCCCATTTATAAACGATCCGATGCCGTTGAACACCCCAAACACGGCCGTGACGATACACATGGTACCCAATTTGTAGAACACCTGCTTGGAGATCACGACGGCTTTCATGTGCGTGCGGAACCACGTTTTCCGTCTCTTGGTCCGGTTGCGCCTGATGGTGGCTGGGGACGCACTGGTTTGGCATCCAGCGCTAGCAGGGTGGAGTTCGAACTGGGAGCCGGGATCCTTCACCATAGCAGCGGACATTCTCACAGCACCCGACTGAAGTTCGAGCTGGGAGGTTCCTTTCCCCGTGGTGGTCGGACGTGTGTCCTCCTCCACGTTGGAGGTGGTGATGACCCCCTTGGTGACGGTCACGATGTGGTGGAATGTGGCGGCGAAGAAGAGGAGAGTGACGACGGAAGGAAGGAAGATGGGTAGGCCGGTGCAGAATAAGGCGCCCTGGTGTGGGTGGCAAGTTGGGGTTCAATGTGCGTGAGGTGGTGTTGACTCGGACAATAGAAATCCGCGACTGCACCTGTTCCCACCTCTCCGCCCTCCGAATTCCCAAGTGGCAGTTGTTGCCGTTTGGGTCCCGCCATTCACCCGGATCTACAATCTGCGGGAGGATGGATAGCAGTGATGATATCAGGGGTGCCCCGAAGGAGACGATGGGGACCCAAGGAGATCGTTTGGGGGAGCGGTACACAGCACGGTCGGCGTTGATGATGGAGAGGGAGACTCTGGGAGGAAGGTTGGGGGTTCATACGCCGAAGGAAGGTTCGTTAAGTGGGAGCACTCACTCAACGAAATACGCCATCATGCCGACAAAGAATCCAACGCTCCCGTATGTATGTAAGAACTTCTTCGCGTAGCATGCTACTGCTGGCGCGCTAGGCATGAGGAATCCATAGGCGGCTGTGAAAACACCTTGCTGGAAGTTCTGCTGGCCGGGGTAATTGAGGCGAGCTCAAATGTCGGAAACTCAGAGGCAAAATGTACACCTCCACTTACAAATATCGCCAAGTGGAGTCCCGGGTACGCCGCTCCCACCAGCGGGCGAGTTCCGGCGATCCTAAATATCGTCAAGCTTCCGAGTCCTGCGCAGATGACACTTATCCAGGACAGGATGCAGACGGCAAGTTCCATGGGTAACAGACTGGGAGCCATGGAAGGCTGATGGATTATTCAGTCCACATCATGTGAAACAAGGCCGTGATCGGAAAGGCAGCTTCGCGTGAGATCGCGCAGCTTTTTCAAGGACCACATTGAGTGTTACAAACTATTAAAACCCGTTTCAGACGATTTGATTGAGCTTATTGGACTTGTACGGAAGATCGAAACATCTCCGGTGACTTTAATCGAGCCATGAGCCATTTAGCGACATAGCGCAGACCAACTTACGATGACATTGCTGATGTCCAAACGATGGCGTTCTCGTATTTCGTGTCGTGTTTGAATCTCAGGGTGCACCTTATCAACCTGGCAGTTCGGCGGCTTGGCGTCCGCTCTGTCCGTCCATAGCCGCGGCCACTATTCCCCACGATGGCGCCGAAGAAGCTGACCGTCCAGCACTGGGAGGGAAATAAGAAGCTCTTGCTGAAAGATGGACATATTCCAGCGTCGTTTACCGAGTTCCAGACGATGCTATCGACAAGAGTCGGAACACTCGCCGGGATAACACAAAAGGGCCAACTTAAGTTCACATACAACGTGGAAGGAGAGAGCGAGACACTCGATCTGGAGGACGATGACGATCTCGAGCTGATGCTTGATGCTGGCGATTCGCTTGTGGTACGCGTGACTCGTGCCGGAAATGTTGTGGTGGGTTCTCGCCGCGGAGTCTTTCAAAGGGGAATTCGAAAGAGTTCAAAGAAATGATTGGTTGTATTCCTGTCATTCTGCTATGAACTATAAACTCTTAGCCATCACAGGTGTCGACCCCACAGAGCAGTGTTATCGATTCGACTGTCCGCGTTACAAACTCGTCTGTTTTGCCAACTATGCAACCAAATGCAGACACACACCAGCAGACGCCACCGCCACCGCCACCGCACCCGCTCGACATATCCAGTATTTCCTCACGGGATACTGTGGCACCACAGCCAAGTCAAGCAGATGAATTCCCCACTCGATCAGCAACGCACAACAGCCCAAACCAGATGCTCCCATCCGAATCTCAACGGCAAACCGACGAACTAGAATATACTCACGTCCCCATCAATACTCCAGTGCGTGTCGTCAACGCCTACTCCCGCAACCCCGACGAACCCGACGAAATCGACATCGGGGAAGGCGACACCGTCACCATCTACGCCAAATTCGACGATGGGTGGGGCAGGGGCTTTAACCACGCCACTCGCGCCGAGGGTATATTCCCATGCGAGTTCATCCTCGGTATTAGACACGAGGAGCGTGGAGGTCAACCGTCGCGTGCTGTGGGCCTTCTCCCCAACGCGCCACCAGCCATGGATCGTGGGTCTTCCCCGACATACAGATCCCGTCCGGCTCCTCCACCCCCGACTGGTCCGCCCTCCAACGAGATTCGCTCCTTCCCCCAACCTCAACCTTTCCCTTCAGGACCTGGTTTGTACCCAAATGACGGGCTGCCGGGGTCCGTATACATGCCCTTCTCTGTCGCCCAGCCTCTTCCAGGTCCTTCGTACAACAACCTCCCCCCAGGCCCTGCCCCCTCCCCACTGGGAGCGGCGCCTCTTCCTCAATACAACCCTCCACCCCCGCGAGGTGCCTCTCAGACACAGCCCCCGAACTCCGGGTACCCAGGCTCCTACAACCCCTCCGTGCCGCTCCAATCTTTCGCCCCACCAGGTCCTCCTGTAGCGCAGTACAACCAACCGAAGCCACAGGCGCCTGCGTACCCTCTTCCACCCACGGGCCATTGGGCACCCATGAGTGGAGGTCCACAGGGTGGCCAGTACGGCGTTCCCCAGCCTGGAGGGTACTATCCCCCTCCTGAGAACCAACCCCGACCGTACGGCCAGGGCGTGCCGGTAGGGTACCCGTCTCCGCCTCCGTCATACGGAGGTCAACCACCCCAACCAATTGGAGGGTATGGTGCACCACCACCGGGGCAGGTACCGTACAACTCGCCACCCCACCAAGGCAGCTTGCTCCAGCCTGGCTCCGGCCAGCGCCAACCAATACCCGGATCGGGTGGATACCCGGCTGCGTTCCCTAGCGCACCGTACTCTGGTGGTGTACCGACACTGCCCCTCCCCACGACTGCTCCACCATCTGGAGGGCACTCCACCCACCCAACATCGGCGCCCACGACCTGGTCCTCTAATGCCCCGAGCGCGTCCTCGGGCTCGGGCCAACTCGCTGCGCCGCCGTCTAACCGCTCCATCGTATCAAGTACCTCGGTCGCCTCGCTGTCGCTGACGATCCCGTCACCTGGACTCCCACCGGTCTCTCTCGCGCTCAACTTTGTCCCCGCAAGCGCGTCCCCCGAGACCATCATGGGTATCCTTGCCGGGCCCGAGTGGGCCACGCAGCGGATGTGGGGGTACAAGCTGGCGAGGGCGGATATGGGCACGATGAGTATGCGGTATGTGGCGAGAGAGAAGGATGTGGGCAAGAATTCGGGGAGTGGGAGAGTGGGGGTGGTGTCTTTTGTGAGTTCGAGCTGAGTGGTGTAATTCGTTTTCTCATCCAACGTGGACTATCACGACTAACCTTTTTCTCTTGTCCCTTGGCACTCGCCCTGCAGACCATCTTCTTCGCCTCCCTCCCCCTCTACAACACCGCCTCCGAGTCCTACACCACCAAAACCGAGAACCTGCACCCTCCAACCTTCGTCTCGCACTTTGTGCGCACCCCCGCGCTCGCCAAGCTCGTCGACACCGAGTGGGCGTGTCTCGCCCCGCCGAGGGAGTGGATCAAACCCACCACGGGGGATTTGAGCGTCGCGTATGTCGTCAAAGCGCAGAAAGATAATTGGGGGGAGCAGGCAAAGGCGAGAGTCGAGATGTGGGCGAGGGCGAATGCGGAGAGGGGGGATTGGGGTGAGTTTTCTTGAAGGTTGATATTGCGGTTGGTAATCACTGACGTGCTCGTTCTTCCCCAGCACAAGCGAGAGCGGCTAAACAAGCTGGGAGAGGGCGGTAGGGGTCGACGTCATATTAAGGGGATCCTCGTACATAATTTGGGAGAGCTAGAGCTGGTCGTTTCATGTTTTGGACGTGCCAGTAATGGGAGGAGAACAGTACCTAGTATCGTTAAAGAACATATACGCAAACTGGAATTTGACTCAGTACATTACACAAAAAGGCGAGCCTGCTCTCAGTTAACGTAAAGACTCAGAAACGCTAAAGATGTCACGTTGGGGAACAGTACATACACGGAATATTCTGCAGCGTATATGAAATTATAGGGTTCTCGTTGTGCCACACATTCCTAAAGAAAAGGTGAGTGGGGAACAGTTGTCGTATACAGGTGGATTCTCCCAAATGTATATGAGGTCGCCAACATTCCCTTCACCCGCAATCGCCCCCAGCTTCACTCTTCGTGCTTCACTCAATGTTACGATCGCTTCCCTTTGGAACCCCCGCGAGTGAGAGCGAGACTGCACCGCGGCGAAACTGGATCCTCTTCGAGAATGGCGGAAAGGGAGAGCTGCAAACAACACCACATCCAGACATCAACGTTGTCCTCGACGTGATACTAGTGAGTTAGTCATGAGGGAGTTTTTAGGCTCCAGGGGACTATCAAAGCCATCATCGCGGAACGCAATTCCCATTTCGTCTGGGAGTCTCGTGAGATCATGATTGGTAGTGAAATGCTACTCGCCCAATCTGGACAAATTATCTCAGACCGTCAAGGTTGATTGTTCGGTAATTCCTCCTACGTCGGGTACCATCAGAGTCCTATTTGATTTGGAGAACCCGCATACCAATTTCGGAACGACTTCATTTAGGAGCTCTCTGAAAATCATGCATTGGTCCACGTGTGCAGTTTTAATGTGGTTCTGTTCCTCCCTTGCAGCGATCAGCTCGTTTGTACGGATCCGAACTGGCTCTTGGTCAACGTAAATTTCTCGGGAATGTCAAGGAGACGAAGAAAATCACCCGAAATGTTGGTGGGCAGACTGTTACGGAGGCCAAAGAATGGAGTGTGAGTGCGCGACCTTCTTGTGTCCACTCAAACACATAATGACCGCTTATATTACATCAGTACTTCTCGCTCGGGCCACACCACTGGCGGACTTTTGCCGAGGTCAAGTACCACGTGTCGCTCATTGGATCTGGGCTCGCACAACTCGGAATGAAGAAGGACGATACGCTCATGATCTTTGCGAGCACCAGTCGCAGCTGGGTTGAAACTGCCCATGGCACGTTTTGGGGTGGTGGGAGAGTCGCCACAGCGTGAGTTTCTTGCCAAAGTCTTTGCTGCATTTGTTCATTGATTCACGTTTCCTTTTAGCTACGACACCCTCGGATCGTCGGGATTGGCATTCTCACTTCAGGAGACGGGTGCTCGTTTCATTTTCACATACGCAGATCTTCTCCCAACTCTTATTTCCATCCACGATCAGACGCCAGCACTGAAGTTCGTTATCCTTGGTGAAGCACCCCTGTCAAACTCGCCACCAGATGCTAAAGCGCTCGAGGCGTTGGAAAAAGCTGGAATCAAAGTAATCACTCTCGATGATCTCAAAGTCTTGGGTGGGGGAGTGAAGGGAGGCGAAGAAACATTTACTGGAGAACCAACTTTGTCAAAACCATCGCAACTTACACCAGAAGATATCGCCTGTATTATGTACACCTCTGGAACTACTGGAAATCCCAAAGGCGTCGTTATCACTCACCGGATGCTTGTTGCTGCAAGTGAGTTGTCCCAAGAATACAATTGGCCAAGTCTGCACCGCTGCTTATAACCACCTCACCAAAATTTCCAGTTGCGGGTGCAAATCACATTATCGGGCGGAATAGATTCCCTAAGGACAATTTCTACCTTGGATTCGTGAGTATACAATGTTTTTGTAGGTGTTCGTTTTACGTTCTATTGATTGGCGGTGCTTCACTTGTTTAGCTCCCCCTTGCTCACATTCTCGAAATCACTGCGGAACACGGCGTAAGAATGTTTTCTTTGATTATATATATGGTTGAGAATCACGCTTCGATCGCACCATTGCAGGTTTTGTTCAACGGGATGGCGATTGGATATGGAACGCCGAAAACTCTGACAGATGCCTCAGTTCGCAACTGCCAGGGTGATATTTTGGAACTTAGGCCAACAATTATGGCCGGAGTGCCCATGGTGAGGATTTTCTTTACAATTTCGACAGACCAATAAGTTAATCGCACACAACGCACGCGAAGGTCTGGGACACTGTCATGAAGGGAATCAAAGCTAGCGTCGACGCCATGCCTCCAACGACTCAAAAGATTTTTGCCTGGGCACTGGAGGCAAAGTGGTGGTGTGAGTTTGGGATGTGTATTCCATCATGTCCCGATCCACACGTCTCTTCAACTTAGGCCTTGAGCGTGGTCTTCCGACGTTTTTGTTCGATATGCTTGTATTCAACAAAGTCAAAGCCAGAGTTGGAGGGAGGCTACTGTGGGCTCTGAGTGGTGGCGCGCTGGTGAGCTCAGAATCTTAGTCTCGTGGATAGGCAAGACTGACTCTGCTCAAATCGACCCGGTCTTGATGAAATAACAGCTCTCCAGCGCCTCGCAAAAGGTGAAGCAATTTTGAAACTTATCAGCTTCCGGGCACCACTAAGATCTTTCTCTCTCGGTGTAGTTCCTATCGACTGTCATTGCTCCTGTTGTCCAGGGATATGGGCTTACTGAGACGTGTGCTATTCTCTCCATTCAAGACCCGAAACATGTTGTCTTGGGAATTGCCGGCGAGCCCCTTCCAACTGTCGAAGTCAAGCTGATTGACGTGCCTGAAGCCAACTACTTCGTCAAGAACACGCCCAATCCGCAGGGAGAAATATTGGTACGAGGAGGTAAGAACTGTCAGATCATTACGTTTGCTCTTGAGATTGAATCCGCAAATGATCGCCCTGATAGCGAACGTCATGGAAGGTTACTACAGGAATCCTACCATAACTGCAGAAGTCCTTACGTCAGATGGCTGGTTCATGGTGCGTTCTTGCTATATAACAGTGATTTCAAACATCGTTATGAAACTCCCCGGCCCATCGGCAGACTGGAGACATCGGAGAACTACTCCCGGACGGTACTATTCGTGTTATTGACAGGAGAAAGAATCTGATTAAACTCGCTCATGGAGAGTATGTCGCTCTTGAAAGGGTGAGACTGACGTTTATTGGTTATCGTCTTTTCCACGTTAATGCGTTACCCGAATCAGCTCGAGAGTTTGTACAAACTTTCGAAATACGTTGGCAACATGATCCTTCACGCCGATATCCTTGAAACGTACATCGTAGGACTTGTTCTCCCTGCCGAGCCTGCCCTGCGCAAAGTTGCAATTGAGCTCGGTCTCATCAAGGAGGAACACCACACTACTTTGGACGAACTTGTAGCGTTCCCACAACTCAGAAAAGTGGTTATGGATGACTTCAAAACAATTGCGAAGGAACATGGATTGAAGGGATCCGACATCGTCGGTAACATCCGTTTGGTTGGTGGTGAATGGACACCTCAAAACGGTCTCCTAACGGCCGCGCAGAAGGTGAAGCGGAAGGACATTCTTGGAAAGTACAATGGGTTCGTGGCTGAGATGTACGCTGAGGGTAAAATGTGAATCGGCACGCGTTAGATTGCTAGTAATTTATCTTTGATGTCCGGAGTCATGGATGTTTTGAGTGACTTCCACGGTGCATGCAGAGTGCAAAGTGCTACATATTATTTAGGCCACAATATTAGATACAAAATAAGAGTGCGAGTTGACAAGTTAACTCGCGAGTTGAAAATGATCAACTCGCAACTTGCTATTTTTGAAACCCAACCAACTCAACTCGCTTCGAGCAAGTTGAGTGAGATTTTGAGCGAGTTTTTTCTAGAGTCCAGACCATCCAGAAGGACCCATGACTGCAAATATACTGGTGTAGCCACTGCATTGCTGCTGCCTGTGTCTTTATTTGCATGTTTCCTACTCCTGAATCTTGCTCTTGAATCAGTCACTCTTGGCACTCAGAGCACAGATCAGACATTAAAGTCCCCCTCACAATATGTTTTGATTTGCAATTGTGGGTACTAGACCTCTATGGGGCACCACAACCACAATTATCAGAAATATATGACATTATTTGCTCTATGTCTGATTTGGTCATTGCTGGCATCTGCATAAGTCAAATTGTAAACCTTTGAGTTTGTACTGCTAACTCTTGCAGAGTTGAGGGAGATTTGGAGTGTCATATGGGAGAGTTTTGGGGTTTCATAGTGCTGCAATCATGATGATCAGTACTGAAAAACTCATCATGGGAACACCAATATCACACTTGAGTCATCTTTAAATCCTTCATATGGAGACCACATGGACAGACCTCTTCATTGGCCATTAGGAGCTCAAGCTCTCATAAACTGATATGTCCAAAGTTGTGCAACAGAACTAACCGTTGACAGATGGAAAGGATTTCCCCCACTTGAGGGCTGTTAGTCAATAGTGGTACCTTAGTTTCTTTGTGTGATTGTATACTGGACTGCTCTCCAGTTCCAGGGAGTGGCTGCAATTTGTTTTGATTGCCACAGCTCACAGGCCAGAGGCAATAGGAGAACAACTTGCACAAGCTGCATAAAGTCTGAGTAGAGAACTTCAAAGAGTATATGTATGACTCAGCTGGCCAATGATGATTGTGAACTTCATTTGGGGGCATGATAAATTTGTTGGCAGCTGGAGAGTTGAGTATAACATTGCTAGCTAGTTTGCCAAAGTGCTGAGCAAAGTACTCTCCTGAAACCATAGTTGGGTACACTGTTTTTATGCAGATAGGCAATTCTGCACTCAGATTTTGAGAGTGCCTCTCTTTAGACAATTGTCACCATTGATACAGCCAGATTTGTCCTGGGATTGAAAAACATTGTCTGATATTTCTTGTAAAAGTGTGGTATGTGTATGATTGATCCTCTTGGAGAAGCCTGCTTTGATGCTATTCTCAACTGACACATGACTGCTAAAATCCAACTTCACTTGAATTGAAAAGTATTCCAACCACAAATATTTCAACAATTTTGACATATTTGTGTTGGACTGTAGTCACTCATCCCAAATGAGACAACAAAGTGGCATTTGGTGACATGTTTTGATTTGCATGTGATTCCAGAATCCCTTAAGTTAGGGTGTGGGCACATGATTGTAATCACAGTGGCTCCATGGTGTCTAAATTTTACATCACCTTCAAAGCTCACAGGCTGGGTGCCAAGCTTTCTATAATGATAACAGAAGCTGGAACACTTCAGTGACAAGTTTTGATGTGCATGCTGTGGCTCCAGAGTTCTGTAGACTGTCCACAAGCAACCATGACTGCAAATACTGCTGCATGAAGTCATGTCGTTACTGCCTTTATCTTCATTCTATGATACCAACCAACTCCTTCTGCAAAATCACACCCTTTTATTGGCAACCCCAGGCACTAAGAACACAGATCAGATGACAGAGCTCTATGAGTGACTTGTTTTGATTTGCAAGTTGTGACACTAGACCCCAGGTGACACCATAATTGCAAGGTCAACATATTCTGCAATTTTATACACTCTTTGTCTGATTAATATTTAGCTTTAAAGACATATACCTCAAAGAGGGAAGTCATAGAGTGAAACAAGATCTGGGACCCCTGAGGACTAAACTTCAAACTTTGGTAATTGTACCTGTCTTGCTTCAAAGTGCCTTGCAAAGTTCAAGATAGCAATACAAGCATGAGCCCTTCAGATTGATTTGCATGCTCAGACCATCTACAAGGAACCATGACTCCAAATATACTGCCCCTCACAATGGTGCTATTAAGAACCAATTCCTTTTGTAGAATTACACTCTTGCATTTGTAACCCTGGGCATGAAGAGCATACAGATCAGACATCATAGCACCATTTAGTGACATTTTTTGATTTGCACACTGTGGCACCAGACCTCTGTGAGGCTCCGTGACTGCAAGTGGAACAAGAATTTTTTGATTTATATGTTTTTTGTATGCTTTGGTGATTTATAGCAGAAAAAACACATCTGTGGTGCAGGGGAGTAGGTAGAGCTGATTGGATGAAGGTGGGATGAGAGTTTCTAAGTTCAAGTACAGTTGATAGCAGTTCCCACCTCCCATCAGGCAAATATAATTCTGCTTGCATTTTATCCTGCCCCCTACCCAGTCAATTGTTCCATTGGACAATAAAATATTTTTGTTGTGTTTTGGCCCGCCCCAATTGCTGTTCTGCCATACTTTTTTGCGCCACCTTCTGGGATACTCTCTCCTCTTGCATACATTACATTTGTGACGCAGTCCTGATCCTCTGCGTTGGGCAATGGCCTCTGGTGCTGCAGCTGGTTGGAATTGGCACCAGGGAAGAACCCAAGGTGTGATGGACAGTGATAATTCAACAAACTCCAAAACTGGATTGGATGGTTTGGAACGCAAAATTGATGGGGATGACTGCTTGTTTTGATATCTAATTTTGGCAACTACTTGTTTCTGTGGGACTTGTCTACATTGTGGAAAAGGAAGGGTGGAGTGTCACAACCCTTCCAGTTGTTAGCCACACAAGTTAAAGGTCAGGCTAGTAGAGTCCCAGACAGTCTTGTATCGGATAGATAATGAAAACTCAGTTGAGCTAAGGGAGTGGATAGAGGGCCTTGTTGCAAAAGGGGGGAGGAGCTCTCCAGAGGTAGATTGGGAGGACCCAGAGCCAACTGTCTTCAATGTCTGCATGGCAACCTATAACCAGTACTGCAAAAAGTTTGTAGTGTCATTCTCAAGTGAGAAACATTGTTTCATAAAGCAGTGGGCATGGACTGAGGATTATGACATTGAGGAATCATCTCGTCCCCCCACAACTCCGGCTGCCCCTGAAAAGAAAAGGCTCTGTTGGCCAAATACTCTCAATCTGGAAAATGGATTTTGGATTGGGTTTCAGGGACGTATCAGCCAGACATGTCTCACTGATGCAAACATCAGTAAAGTTTTCCTGGACAATGTGTTTCTTTCAAACCCTCTGAAAACATTCAGGTTACTGATTGAGACATCTGAAGGAGATGCATCTGCAAAGGAGTCAAAGTCAAAATTTGTGGTGTGTTCTAAATTCTTGTTGCCAGACTGGATGTGCTTCCTTCCATGACGTATCTGCCCCTTTCAAATCAGTATGGCCATACTCTCCCAAGAGCACTTGACATGATAGGCCATAATGTTGCTATGTTAAAGAGCAAGTATGTGTGGAGACCATGACAAAGGCTTCTGCTTTGTGAATACTGGGTCTGGTATGCACACACCACTTTTGGATGCAATGTTACAGAACTGGGCTGCACAAATTGTGAGAGATTCTTCAGTGCAGGCCAGAATAACTCTTGGCTAACCATAAGTGAGACCGATATGGATGAACTGCAACCATGAACAGAGCAGTAACGGCTACAGATGGCCTCTTACAACATACATTGTGCCAGAATTTCTGTTATGTTTAGCTGTTTCCAATTGTAGTACAGACTGTTCTTGTGTGTGTGATAGACAAAAATGTCATTTTGCCACTCAGCTCCCAAATAATGCAACACACAATTTTTGCACTGCTTTTCAGTGCAGGAAGATGCCAATTGCGACGTACTTTGGTTTGGAGGGCTGCAACATCTGGGATTCATTTTTACATTCAGGTTTCACATGAGCTCCGCACTGATTATGTTGTTTGTCTCTCTTTGTGGCACCTCAATGGTGGGATTGTGAGATGGCTGCCTTACTGCTCCAGGTTGTGCACACACAATTAAAATGCAGCTGACAAGTTGAACTGGTGATTGGTTGCCTACACGGTAAGGAAAGTATCATTTCAAGCTGCAGCAAGGGGCTTTGGTCATTTGCTGCAGCTGGGAATTGGACTTTGTGAGCACATTTCAGCCATACTTAGCAAGTCCTCTCCAAACTAGTAGAGCAGAGTGATAAAGCCTGACAGGTGGGCTGCCAGCTCTGGCTTATACCCTGTGGAAGTGAAAATTGGGGAATGCAGCAAAAAAACATTCTGCTGTCTGAGTCAACTAGTGAGTGCTAGTTCAAACTTTGACCAAGCTCGTGAGTGTGAGTTGTGAGAAAAATTTTCCAAGTATGTAAAAGTTTGGACCATTTTGAGCAAGTGACTTGCTCACTCATGGCACTACTCACAAGTGCTTTGGCAAATGTACAAAGCCAAGCAAATATCCCAAGACCCAACCAAGTTTTATTCAATTTTTTAAGGCCAAGTGTTCAAGAATAGTATTGCATTTAGATTTCAAAAAGGTTATATTGGTAATGCAGTTCATAAATTATGCTTTGGGAACAGTATCCCCAGGGAGGTAAGCATACAAAGAAACTTCATCAAAAGAAGCACACGCAGCAGAAGCATCAATCTGCTGACAAGCAACACCAAGCACTCCAAAGGGGTCATTGATGGAGTCCACCCAATCACGATTCTTTTGCATCCAATGTTTCAGTGATGCAAATGAATTTTCAACCTACCCAAGGAGACTCAGGGTACCAAAACAGTGCTGAATTTGTATCAACTTACTGGTGAAAGATCTGGCAAATAAGGAGGTAGAAATTCTAACCTTACACCATATCTCTGGCATAATTCAGCGATTCTCTCATCCTTGTGAATGGAGGCATTATTAAGCACAATGACAGAATAATCCCCTGTTTAGGGGTTGCAATTGGGGAGCTGTGAGTATACCACCGTCAGTCCAAAGACATTTGACAGGCCCAATCATGGCGTAAAAATTGGGCACTCACTAAACCTTGCTCAAAAAATGACACACAGTCATCAGCATCCATAGCGTCCATTTGTATTGCATATCCCACATAGCCATTGTGCCCAAGTCCAGCGGCTATTGTATAGCGCTGTCCCCGCACAAATGGCGCCCATATTTCAGCTCTACGTCCTTTCACAGCCCACCCTGCCTGCCTAACGTGGGTCCTCTTATTGTATGCCGATTCATCATAAAAAACGAGTTGACGGTGGTGGTATGCCATCATGCAACAAATGAAATTCGGCCTGACTCGTTTCATTTCGTTCCTGGGCTCTCCGTGAAAGCTTCTTCATCGAAAGTCCCATCCTAGTGAGCATTCGCCATATAGTTGATTCATCAACATCAATGCCAAAGTTTGCAAGAAGCATGTCGCTTATCTCGTAAAGGTACACGTCGGGTTGTACTGAGACGAGATTCTTCAGAGTGATAGACAGAATAATGTGTCCGTCGGAACAATTGAGCAGGCAGGGGGCGGGATAAAATGCGAGCAATCGCGGATGGGGTGCATTGCTCGCTTATTCACTTGTTGGGCTAACCCGCAACCATTTTGCAAACAGCTTTAAGTGCAGTCTTCTGGAATCAAAGTCGGCACCTTCGTTGTATGTAGGTAGGCGATAGCGCGCTCACATGCTGAGAACTTCTCTCATTGGCCGATCGTTAACGTTGATAAAGCGTAAGTAGTCTTGGATCGTGGGGGCTCCTCGTGTGTTTTTTGTGAGAGTGTGATACGTGTACGATTGATCCTCTGGGAGGATGGAGAATCCTGCTCCACCACTATTCTTAAGTGAAGGTACTTTGGAACTCATTTCGCATGGCTGACACAGACAAGCCAGCGCCCCAGCCCCTCAACGCAAAAAGACTTCCAACCGAAAAACGTTTCACCTTTGCCCCATTTTCCGCCGCCCCGTATTTGGGTCCTTGCGGCACCCGATCTGACCGCAGCCCCGAGCGGCACCGGGCGACCTCGCACCCAGCAACACACAGCGCAGCGCATCTCCCATGTCGTACGCGTCGGACTACCCCTCGCAGCGTGCGCTTCCCTACCAGAACCTGCCGCAGACCGAGTTTGCGCAGGAGTCGCACTTCTCGCGCGACGTCTACGGAGTGCCGCCATCGGGCAACGCACCCTACTTCCAGCAGCAGTCGCAGTACGCGCTCGGGGACTCGCAGCAGTGGCCGGCGTCCCAGGACTCGCNCCAGTACTACCAGTCGCCGGGCGGGGCCCAGTGGGACCAGGGCACACACCAAACGCCCGTCTCGTCGTTTACGCAGGGCATCCGCGCATTCACGCAGCCGCACTCTACCTCAATCCGCGTCGCGCGCAGGCCGGCCCTGTACCCGGAGGACAAGTCGCTTCCGTCGAAGCCTGCGAATNGGAGGAGCTGGAAAGCCATGGCGGCAGTCGCGGTCGCTGGGATTGCGGTGATTGTGGCCGCGATTGTCGCGGTGGTGGTCGTGAAGCAGAATCAGGCCGCGGCGGATGCCAATTTGCAGACGGGGGCCATTCTGGCAGGGAGTGTGTCCACTGGTGGGATGACCATGACAATGATGGGCACGTCCATGCTACGAGCATGACGACGCCGGCGGTTATCATGGTGAGTTGTCTGACCGGAGCGAGCAATGCGAGCGCAGGGAAGACACGTCGAGCGAAGCGAGACCCGAGGCCTAAGCGCCAGGCCCTGACCGAGGACACGAGCACTCATACAATCTGCTGACCCATTCTCCCTTCCTCCACCACACCAGCGCTCCACCGCAATGATCACCTATACCGTCGCCGCGACTCCCGCCGCCGTCGCACCTCCCGTGCCCGCACCAACCATGGCCGCCGCGTCCACCTCTGCTCGCGCACCCGCCGCCGGTATGATGACATCTTCCCGCGCCGCCGCTACCAAACCGGCCGCCGCGTCCACTGCCCGCGCGATGAGCATGACGACGTTTGTGCTTCCGAGCGTCATGACGCCCCCGGTAGTTCAGACGACAATGGCAATGGCAGTTCCTAAGACAGTGGCGGCGGTCGTGACGTCGTCGACGAAGCGGGTTGTGAATGCGGGCGCGCATTTCTGAGCGCAGGGCGTTGGTGTGGCTGTTTGATCTGCAGAGGAGAGTCGGTGCTGTTGGCGTATTTGGGCCTGGCGCTCGGGATGTTTGACGATTGGGAGAGGAAGAGGGGACGTGGGGCGGGCGTTGAGAGGGAACCATGTTGCGTGTATAATACCCACCATCCATTTTTGTTTTCTATTTTTTGTAACGGCGATGAATAGTTCCTTTCGCTTTCAATGAAACATGTTTTAGAATCGTTCAGGAGCTCGGTCTGGCGTCATTCGTCAATCGTGCAAGCCGCTACAGAAAGGGTCAACGACCTAAGATGTGCCGCACTCTTTTTGCTTTGAGTGTGATCAAAGGTCGGGAAAGTAAAAAAAAAAAAAAAAAAGAAGAACATTTATATTTCTTTGACATTGTAAAGTAGAGCATTACGATGTCATGTTCAAATGTCGCTGGCGGTAATCTACTTGAGCCCAACACGCATCAAGGATTGAATGTCCAGATCGCCGCTCTGGCTTCTCCACTGCAATACTTCCGCCCACAGCTTCTCCGACGCTTGAGAGTCTGCCCGGTTCAGATTCGACAGAGCGGTCGCTTTCCCCATCGTTTAGTTCACAGAAAACAGACTTCCACCCAGACACTCCATAATTCTCTCTGTAATTCTGTTTTCCACCATACAGCCTTTGGATAAGCCAGTCTGCCTTCCAACATGAAGGCGAGCAGTACCGAACGAGACTGCACCCTTTGCATCTGAGGAGCCTTTTGCGAGTGTCCGCATCACCTCGCGGGGGCGCAAATTGCATTGTTTGGCACCCAAAGTGGGCTGCACACGAGGGTAGAATCCACATTCCGCATTTTTCTGGCGGAGATCCCGGGAATATGTAAGCGGGTGGGGTGGCTGCACTCAGCATGATATCGATGTAGCGCCATAGTTCAGAAACGTCCTGCTGTCCTGGATGCTTTTTGCGCTTTGGGTGGGCTCAACGTTCCTTCAGCTTCTGCGCGAACCCTTGTGCTCCATGATGGTCCCTGCCGATGCGCGTTAGGGTCTGCGCATCGGCGTGAGAAATTGTTGCTTGCAAGGTGTGAAGTGTATCGTTCAACGCTCTGTCTTGCTTGATGCATCCATGTTTGTCTGGCGCGTTGAGCTCGGCCTCTGACCAGACGAGTTCGTTGTCAAGCATCACGACAGATTCACAGAGTCTGGTCAAAAGGCCGGGCTTTGTGGCGAAAACGTAGTCGGAAAATTCCCAACTGCCTTGAAGCGTGATGTAAAAAGCACCGAGGTTGAACTCGAGATTTTCGAGTGCCGACTTCTTTCGGGCAACGTTAGTGGAAGGCATCGTATCCTTTCACTTGCTCGATCGCCTACACAACTCTGTCCATTAATTGAGAACCAAGGGGCGAGGAAGCGAGGAGAACGCAGCCCCGCTTGGCGCGAACTGGTGTGATATTGTAGGACACTGGAAGTCCCATGCCTGCAAGCTGGGAAACTGTGGTAGCCCCGGCAACGCTAACAAACTTTATTAAAGTTGGTACGAGAATGGAGCGGCATCCACTGCAGGGCTCGAGTGTGCTGTGTACCAGGGTTGCGACGAATTTGGCGGGATGGTCGAGGAGGCACGTTCCCGTGTACACAAAGACTTTATAGCGTTGGGGAAGCGGTTCTTTGATGTGGTCGGGTGTTCGCGAATCGCGATTGGGAGTGGAGGTTTGATCAGACTGTCCGATTGTGATGATATCAGTCGCGGAAGAGTCCAGGGAATCGTTGCATTTCTCCGCGAGCGAGTCGCAGTGTGAAGACATCAGAGCAGAAGCGAGTAACGGGGTGCTCCCGTCACTGTTTTGTGAAGTTATGGATTCCAAAACCGATTGTGTCCGCAGCATCGAATTACAACACCATTGAGACCCCTGCTTCAGGAGGGAGAGATGCGTATCACTTCTTACTGCCGACATCCGTCGAGTTTTCTGTCGCTCGACTGGGCGCGCAGCCTCAAAGTTCCCTCTGCGTGCCGGTGGTGTACGTGGGCTACTCCACCTCATCACTCCAATTCAAAAACGTCTCCCTCTACTACAAGTAATGCAATACATAACCGACAAGGCGCGCAACAAGAGCCTGTCCCACCCACTACATCCTCGCCCTCTCCACTCTTTCATCCACCATCTCCACCGCACCCTGTCCCTGCGACCACGCATACGCCCGCTCGACCTTTGCCACGCGAATCTTGTAGTCGAGGTAGTACGCCGACTGGCCCAGCCGCTGGGCGAGCGTGTGCCGCGCATTGGCCTTCCATGCGCGGAGGGATGCCTAGATGCGATGGCAGATGGCATGTGTTGGTGGCACATCGGCAGAAGGCAGAACGTGTGAGGTGGGGGAAGTGCATACATGGTCTTTCCAGTACGATAGCGAGATGCCAAACCCGTCCTCCGTGCGGGCCTTCTCCCGCCCAAGATATCCTGGCTGAGTTTTGGCGATTGTTTCGAGCTCGTCGAGCTGAATGTGTGGGTGAAGGTGCGGCGGTTCAACGTTGTCAGGTTGTCAGGGGGTCAGACCGATGTCGGCACAATTGGCACCGAAACGATCCACAGACAGAGATGCTCCCTTGGAATTCAAACATTCGTTCACACCAAGTGTCCTCTCCGGCCGCCCAGGGGCCGTCCTTCAAGGACGGTCGTGTTGAAGTACATACGCACCAAATCGGCATAATTGGGCACGCCCGAGCCTTTCGGCGGGTCTTCGAGGCGACGGTGGAACGTGAAGATGACGGCGTAGTACGATAAGGGGCTCATTGGTGGGGCGGGTGGGTTTGTTGAAACTGCGAAGATGTTCCGAATCCTGGTCCCAAGAAGTGTATAAGAGCATCGAAAGCGAAATTACTGGAACAAATTCATTTCTCTTCACACGAACAAAGGATCAGGAACAGCTGCATTCAGATCACCTTCGACGATCTTGGTAGCACTTTTATTAAGACCCAAGACAAGAAGTCAGCCCACTGTGAAAGAAAGGGAGGGAGCTAGAATTTCTTGTGATACTATATCGATAGCTCACGAATGAAGAAATATTTCCGCTATATTTCACTACATATCAGCCTCAACTGAGGCTCAAGTCCCTCAAAGTAACACTACAATATCCCCAAATCGTCCCTTCACATCAAAACACAACTAGAATGTCCGATCAATGTTTCACAAAATCGTATCAATGATTGTTCGTCTTCAGATCAACCGCCGGACTGACTTTCCCCATGACAATGGCAAACCCGTCGATATTGGAAGTGAACGCGGCCCTTTAGACGGTCCCATGTTGGTGTACATTGTCACGACGGCAAAAATTGTGTTGGACGTCGACGTCGTGTTAGGCGGTCCAATCACCTGCGCTGGCACGACCTGCCCGCGCTCGCTGATGACGTCTTTCTCGATATCATCTGATCCTGCAAGCTTCGCGTTCCGAAATCGTTGCGTGTACCGTGGAATCCGGAGCTTCTGCCCACGGAGAGGGATTTTTACTGGACAAGTGGGTCCCGCGCCTCTGACTCTCTGTCCAAACTTATCCTCTTAATATGCATGAAGCCTCATCACGACTGGAGATGGTTTATATGGTGAGCCCTGATCAACCGAAAAGCTGACATACGTGACAATCAATGCCTTATCGATGACTGAGAGCCGAACCCTGTCGTAGACGACGAGGACGAGGCGGAGGATGGGAATGGATAAGAGGAGAAGGAGGAAGGAGAGCGCATCGCGTGAAAGGACCATTCGTTTTGGTTGGGAGATTCCCAACGTTCGCCCGACAAATATTTGAATAGATATCATTTCGGATAACATAAAATTTGAAATCTCTACTTCCTGTTGCAAAAAGACAGTTATCATGACTCCGCTCTGAGATCTCGACCATCGATCAGCCACAAGAATTCGTCTCACCTCCACCACATTTCAATTGCCTTGTTCCGTTTTATCTTCGTTTGAAGTTGCAAGACGCCGTACATCAACGCCTCTGGACTGGGTGGGCATCCAGGAACGTAGATGTCGACGGGAACTATTCTGTCGCATCCGCGGACGACGGAGTTTGGAATTGATCAATGGTGATCAGAGGTGACGTGAAAACGCCAACAGACAATGATCGACTCAGTGTACTTACATGAATAATGGTAGTACCCACCGCCGTTTGCGCAGGAACCCATGGAAATGACCCACTCTGGCTCCGGCATCTGTATTTGCAGTCCGAGTCAGAACTCAAGAGCTACTCCGACTCCAAGGATTGAATAGTCCGAACCTGGTCGTACAATTTCCGCAAAGCAAAGCGGGGGCCAATTTGTTGGTCAAAGCCCAAAGTTCCAGCGACAATCATAAGCTCACTTTTCCGGGGACTTACGCCAGTGAGCAGGCATATGCGGTCTGGGCTATGAGTACAGGATCAACGGCGGCGCTGCAAACATCAATTGTACGCAGCTCAGCTCATCTTACTCGTATCGCGCAGCGTACTGGGGTTGAGTTTGGAGGGACGTTGAAGGGAGAGGGTCGATTCAGATGAGAGGAACATCGAACGTCCAAATTGCGCCACACTCTGTGATTGCTTTCGTCCACCCCCGTCGGCGGTCTCCCTCCCAGGTGCATAACACCCCCTTCGCCCTTCAACCCACCATGTGCATCATCTCCACACCACAGCACGCGAGACCAAACGTCAATGGCCACAATGAACCTAGTTGAGGTGGTCATCGGCTTTCGCGACGACAGCCACTGTGGCAAAACCGGATAAAGAAAGGTTGACCTTGTTCAGTAACCCCGTGAGATGACGTATTCTATAATTGCCGCTGCACAACTGTTTCCGTATTCGCTTCATATAGAGAAATGTGTGAGTTACGATTGGCTGGCAGCAACGTGAGAACATCCCATCTTAGCAATGCCATAATAAATGCGATACACATCCTAATCTGTAATGGAATTGATTTGATCATATAACGTGCCCCTCAGGTTGATATGCTTGAGAATAGAGAATTTAGCCGGTATTCAACAGTTTCCACTGTTTCCGCGCGATGCAGACCTCCAATCTCCTCCGTCTACCGGCCATCCGCCGCCTGTCTCCACCGACTGCAATCCGCGCCTTTGCCTCAGCAGCGCCCGCGCCGGCAACAAAGCCCACCGCTGCAGATGTCAAGACATTTGCGAACCAATCAAAACTCGAGAAACTGCCAATCGCACCGTTCAAGTCGACGATTGAGAAGCTTCTTGGCACTTTAAAGCCACTTGCTCGTACCGAGGAGGAATGGAAGGCGGCGAACGCGGCGGTGGAGGAATTTCTCGCTCCGGGTGGACCTGGGGAACATCTGGACAAGAGACTCCGGGAGTATGGAGCGCGACAGCAGGTGCGGTGAATGTGTTTGCGGAGTGGAATGAATTCATTTTTCTTACCGTCCTCGTCGCGGATGGCGCTTCCGATCGTTCCGACGTCCCACATTTTCCAACAAAATCAATCAACACAACACTTAACATTCACTCCCGACCAATGCACACGTGTAGAACAACTGGCTTGAGGAGCTTTGGCTGCGGAAAGCATACCTGGACTACCGGGAGACTTCTGTCATCAATGTCAGCTACTTTGTCGCATTTGCCTTCGATCCTGTGTTCTACCCAAAGGTTTGTGTACAGACTGGAACTTCGAAACGATCTCACAGAATGATAATCTTCGGACTGTTAATTTCTGTTTTTGACTTCAGGAATTGAGAGACCGACCGCCTGTGCCAGGCACTTTCACCGACTTTCAAATAAAGCGCGCTGCTGGATGGACATCGCTCCTGCTTGACTATAAGGACATGGTTGACACGTGAGTCAATCGCTCAAGGAGTCGAGCGTCTATGCCCCTCACAGGGAGCGTAACACGACTCATGGACTTTATCGTCCGTTTCAACTCCAGAGAAACCCTCCCTCCCGAATACGGCGACCGCGCCAAAACCCAACCATTCTGTATGGACCAGTACCGCAGTTAGTAGCTCTTGTCTGTCCATGTTCCTCCTCACCGTCATCACCCTCCTCCTCACGTTCCACTAGAGTTTTTCGGAGCAACCCGCGTCCCGTCCACACCCGCAGACAAGGTCATCACGCCCCACCCCGCGACAGCCAAGAACGTTGTCGTGCTTGTGAGGGACCAGATTTACTCGGTTGATGTGCTCGGACCAAAGGGGGAGCGAGTGCCCATAAGCGAGATCGAGCGGTGAGTCGGCAAACGCAAAGAAAGGGGTAAAGCGAGGGGTACGAAGCTCATATGCACCCCGGAATGTCGCAACGCCGTCTGCAACCGCGATATTGATCATGTTACCTCCAGCCTTCTCCACGCCTGCGTCCAACACGCCACAACTGCCCCTCCCCAACCCCCCATTGCTCGTCTCTCCGCCGACCATCGCGACGCCTACTACACGGCATACACCCACCTCGCGAGTCTGTCCCCGGGGAACAGGAAGAACCTGGACGTGATGGAGGCGGCGCTGTTTGTGGTCGCGTTGGACGATTATGCGGGCGGGAGCGAGGCGGAGTGGGCGGGGAGGAGTCGGCAGATTGTAAGTTGGTTCTCAAGTCCCCGTCGCCCGTCGGCCCGCTCAGAAGCACTTTTGACCATATGAACCTATCCCTTGCTGGACTGAATGGTAGCTCCACGGCGGCCCTCGCTGCGCCAACCGGTGGATCGACAAGGAGCTCCAGCTGGTTGCCGCGAACGACGGGAGGGGCGGCCTTATGGGCGAGCACACGCCGGCGGATGGAGCGTCGGCCAATACGATTGTTGGATACGTTGTTGCAAAGTGAGATATCACACCTTTCGTTGTCTGCAAGGCACCTCGACCTCACTCACACCTCTCCAATCGCTCTTATCACCTCAGCGAACCCGCCCGCGACCCCTCGTCTGCGCACCCACTCACGCTTCCCGACCCCGTACGGCTCGAGTGGACCGTGGACGACAAGGTGGCGCGGGATATCTGGAAAGCCGAGGCGAGCGTGACGCATCTGATCAACGACCTCGAGTTGGAGTACGTCATGTGGAAAGACGCCGCGGCGGGAAGGTGGATAAAAGATTCGGGTGAGGCTGTCGAGCTTTGAACGACTTTGGTGGAAACCGCCTGTGCTGAACGAACGCGTTGGGCTCTCAAGTCCGAGTGTCCCCCGACGCGTTCATGCAGATGATCTTCCAACTTGCGTGGGCCCGACTGTACCCCCACCCCACCGCGACCTACGAATCCGCATCGACGCGGCGCTACCTCCACGGTCGGACTGAGACGTGTCGAGCGCTCTCTGTGGACTCTGAGGCCTTCGCGAGAGGCTTCGACAAGGCGGGCGTGTCGCCCAAGGAGAAGGTGGAGCTGTTGAGGAAGGCGTGCGATGCCCACGTCAAGTACTTGAAAGAGGCCAGTGCGGGGCACGGAGTGGATCGGTACATCCTGGGATTGAAGTGCATGCTTCCCGAATGTGAGTTGTGGATGGTATCTTCCCATGATTAGCGCGTCACGTAACCACATGTACACAACGTCCAGCTCGTTACGCGTCCAACCCACCTTCCCTCTTCTCCAACCCACTCGTGGTCAATTCGACCGACTTCCGTCTCTCCACCTCCAACCTCTCCGTCTCGCCTAACACCATCGCCGGTTTCGGACCCGTGGTGCTCAACGGGTACGGTCTCAACTACAACGTTCAGGACAAGTGGATGGGAACGAGCGTGTCGGCGAGGCGACAGGCGGACGATACGAGCGCCGTGAAGCTTGCCGAGGCTGTGAGGAGTGCGGTGCATGATGTGAAAAAGGCGGTTGATGCGGCGAGCGCATAGAGTGTTAGCGAGAAAGATGTAGATGGCGACATATATGGATATCAGCAAGCTTTATTGTCCGATGTTTCAATGAAATTGATCGTCGTGATGAACTCATTCAGATGAAATTCATATACTGGTCGATCTGGTAGAGAACATAGAACAGTAATCAAGCATCAGCCTCGGTACAGTGCACGAGACATCTCTAAAGACTCATTCTAATCCTCAAGTGTCATTCCGATTACGCTTCCCATGCGGATCTGTTCCAACGCCCATTTCTTAGCGTTCCCGTGTGACTTCATTTTTTCCTGAGGATCATCTCTAAAAAGGCTAATGTCTGAATCTGATTGGCCTTGGTCGGTTGGCCCAGCGTCTCCGGCATTTCTGAAAAAGCGGCTGGATACCCGTCCTTTGAAGCTCTCCTTCCACAAATCTGGAGACCCTGGGTCACCACTCTCTGCCCCACCAGGCGACCCACTATTGTCCCCATCATTATCGTCCGATCGTGGCCGCTTCAACACTGGGCGAGTGATTCTCCAGTTCCTCCTTGATTGCAGTAATGGCAGAGTTGTGGGATTCGGGATTATGTTTTATGAAACTGTACTGCATTGTATTGTACTTGATCTGCACATTGTTTTACTTAGTCATTCCCCCCCAACCGGGAGCAATTCTCTCTTCCACCCTAATCAAATAAGTGCTCCTGAAACATCTGCTGCCTCCTCGCACCGGTGCATACGTATGACTCAAACGCGGTAGCTGGGGATTGCTTGGTGATGCCTTGTGGGAGAAATATGGCACATGAAATGATCACAGACAGTCGATGGGAAGAAAGGCACATCTCACCGGAATGAGCGTCACTGGCAGCTTTGTTCTTACTCTGTACAGGGCACCAGTCAGTTCGTTCATTTCCCTGAACTGTATGATGGCAGTGTTCCTGTCACAGAAAGAGGAATACCCATTGGTGTGTGCGCTGGTGCTGGAAGTGTTACTGCCTGTATGAGCTCAGCGATGACGGCTTGCAGAGAGCAGTTCTCGTTGTTTCGGGCAGTGATTTCGGCGTGGTCCGCAACGATGATGAGACAAGGGTCAGCCTCGACCTCCACCGTCCTCTCCACTTTTCCGTCCTCGAACTCCTGCACAATGCTCATGATGTCTGATTCTCGGCCAGCCGACGAGAAGATACTGTCGGTGAGATGCGTGGGGGAGATCATTGGATCAAAGGAGTGGTTTGAAGAAGTCAGTGACCTCAAATATTTAACCCGCGAAAGAAACAACAATCCTGCCCGAAAAAGTTCACAAAACTAAAAGAGTAAAACTGCAGCGTTCAATATTCCCAGTTGATCTCTAACACTAGTACTGACTATGCTGTCTTATCAGACAGGAAGCGGTATTTTCCGTGCACATGGCTGTGGCTCTAATGATCAAAACATTTGGTGTAGAACAGACACACCAGTCGCAGACTTAATATTACACTCTATCACTGCATACGAGAGCAGATGACCATATATTGCTACACACCAACACAAGATGACTGGACTATACCGAACGCCGACGACATACATAGTACACGAGATTCTTCCCCGTCACAGCAACGACCAACGTGCGCAAATGTGTACAGTGTCTTCCTTCCCCTCCCCACCCGTCCCTTTCGTCCATCCCTCCCAGGTCTCCCCCGACGTTCACTCAATTCCAAACACCACCCCACCATCATATCCTCCCCCGTCCCCACCATCACCCCCATCCCCGGCCTCACCAAATCCAAAAGCACCACCGTCACCGTCACCGTCGCCGAACCCATCGAATCCACCTACGGCATCAAATATCCCCGTGGGCTCGCTCACGGCCGCAAAACTCATTCCAGCGCCTTCGAGCACGTATGGTGGCGCTTCGGACGGTTTGCGTGGGCGCCGGACAGTGGCAGTGCCCATCAAAGACGCGGCAAGGGCGCTCATGCCAGGGTCACCGGCGCCAGTCCCGCCTGACGACGGGCGTCGTATGACCCCGGAGACCTTTGACCCGCTTGAAAGTGGTGTGAGCAGCGACGCAAGCCCGCGGGGTGTAGGCAACGACGCCGGTCCCGAGAACGCCGTGGGTGAGGGCGGGGAGTTCCCAGCCGACGTGGGTTCATATCGTGGCGGAGGCGTACTGGGTACCGCAGGACGTGCAGGCGGGGACCCAACAACACTCCCCGCCATACTCCCACCGACAGAACTCCCGGCGACTTTCCCAGCCCGTTTCTTCCTCGCGGCGTCCTTGATCTTATCCCACCGGGCCTTCCACCGGTCCAGCTCACCGCGGAGACGGGCGTTGTCGGCTTCGAGGGCCGCCAGGCGGGATGAGGTATCTGGGTCCGGCGCGGAGGTGGGCGCGGTGGGGGCAGGGGAGGTGGAAGCGTTGGTGCAGGAGGCGCCCCCGACGAGCACGACCGACTCGGTCGGAAACGCTCCAGGAGGAAGCAGGTTGTCGGTGAGGACCACGACGGCGGAATCTGCCAGTGTGGGTTTGGTTGTGTATCTCTTCCTTTCGTCTTCCTGGTCCCGTTGTATCACCCCCGCACTGTCCTGTGGGTCGGCATGTGGCAGCATGCCGTCTTCCCCGGTGAACGTCCCCCTCTCCGCCGTCTCCACCACCCGGCGCCACCCATGTGCTGCCGGATCAAAATCCACTTCCTGTGGGAGCCGAGAAGCTTCGAGTAGTGGAGCCGGGGCGTCGTACTGCGCTTCTTCCCACTTATCCTCCTCCCGCTCCCGCTCCTGGTCTTGCTCGTGGCGCGTATGGTCCTCCCCCTCTCCCCCATCCCCGTGACCTTCTTCTTCAACCTCAGCCATACCTTCCGTCCTCCCCTGCGACAACGGCTCAATGCCCTCCCAGTCGTCGCCTGGCAAGTACACTGAATGCATTCCCCATGCCGGGTCCGGGTCTTGTTCCTGCTCCTGCTCCTGGTCTTCGTCGTGCTCACGGTCCTTGTCCAGGTGTGAGTCTCGGTCCCCGCCTCGGTAAGATTCCTCCTCCTCGTCCCCACGGGCCTCACACACCGCGCGATCAGCCACAACACCATTGCCGCCCCGGTCGGGCGAGCGCAACGGAGACGTGTCCACACCAGTGTTTGCCAGCGGGTCCGTCGCACCACCAACCGCGCCCGCCTTCGCCCCAGTACTCCCAACACCCCACCACCTCCCAACCCCCGCCACCCCCGCCAGCCCACTCAACCCTCCCAACCCACCCAACCCCAACCCTGCCGCAATCCCACTCAGCCCGCCCATGGAGGCCGTCTTGGGCATGGACACGGGTTCGAGCGCGATCAGGGAGGAGGAGAGGTCGTCGAAGACATCGTCTTGCACCGAGGGTGGGGGTGCGGGGGCGGGCGAGGTGGGAGATGTGGGCGGAGGGGGGGAGCGGGATAGGGAGGACATTTCGTCCCCACGTCGGGTGTCGAAGTACCCATACCGGAACCCTCCGCTCCGCCCGTTATGTGGCAGGGGACTCCGCGCCACCTCGGCGGCAGCGGGGGCCGTTGTGGGGCCTTTCCTGTTCCTTCCCCAATTCGCGGTCCCGTTCCTGCTCTTGCTCTGTTCCTGAACTCCGCCCCACCCTGGGTCTGACTCCGGGGACCCCGCAACGTCCCCGCCGCCGCCCAACAACGCCACCGCAACCGAAGACCTCCTCCCCCCACCTCTCCCCCCGCCCATCCCCGTCGCCGTAATCGTACCCTCTGCGGCGGCGGCGGACGTGGCGAGTGAGGCGTGTGCTTTGAGTGAGCGGCGGGGTTGGAGAGATGGGGGGGTTGGTGTGGGTGTGGGCGTGGAGGTGGAAGGTGGTGGTGTGGGCGTGTGCAGTCGGGACGGTGCGTG
This sequence comes from Gonapodya prolifera JEL478, assembly GCA_001574975.1. Taxonomy (NCBI): domain Eukaryota; kingdom Fungi; phylum Monoblepharomycota; class Monoblepharidomycetes; order Monoblepharidales; family Gonapodyaceae; genus Gonapodya; species Gonapodya prolifera. The sequence continues at coordinate 174,469 of KQ965835.1, forward strand.
GTTGTGGTAGGCAAGGAAAGAGGATGTGGCGAGTGGGTCGCGATCGGTGGGGTAGGAAGGGGGGTAGTGGTTGTGGGAGGAGGTAGAGGCATAGGTGGTGTATCCGTTGCCGTCAGCGTGCATACCGTGCCCGGCGTACATCCCGTTAGTCGCGTGTGCGTGTTGTGAAGTCCATTCGTCGCTTCCGCTCCCACCATGCCCACCCTGCCCAGGATACGTCCTCTGCCCGCGGTCGCCATACCCGCCGGCGCCGTCCCCCCCGTTCGTGACATGTGTGTGCGTTGAGGCCCACTCCCCGCTCCCTCCGCCGCTCTCATGCGCACTTCCGCTTCCACTCCCGGGAGGGTCATCAGAACCAGGGTCTGAAGATGACGATCGGTGTCCACTGCCTCCACTGCCTCCAATCATACCTCCACTCCCCGCACTACCGCCGCTCCCGCTCCCACCACTAAACGTCATGAGCGCCGACGGAGCAAGCGAGGATGACGAGGAAGCGAGGATTGTTGCCGAGCCCGGTACCATGACCATGGAGTCAAGCGCGGCGAATGGGCGCGGGTTGCGTTGAGTGGGCGTTGTGGAGAGGAAGGGAGACTCGTCGGGTGTTGGCGGGAGGAGGGTGAATGAAGGCAGTGCTGCGGCTGCGGCGGTCGTGGCGTGTGATTTGGGCACGAGGTGTCTCTGGTGCTGGTGTTGGTGTTGTTTGTGATCTGGTGCAATGGAGCGTGCCAGGCCCTTTGAGTACACGACCTGTCTCCCGCCATGGACGCTCTCCGCAGACGACGGCAAGTATGCCGACCCGTTTCCCAGTTGGGACGAGTGCACCGCCCGCTGCTTCCGCTGCTGCGTCTGCTGTGCGCGTGCAGAAGCGTCACGGGCTGCTCGCGCGTGTTCGGCGGATAGGAGGCGGAGGGTTCGTTGGGTCTAGTCGCAGACACACTCCGTCAGTCCGTCTCCCGACCAGACTCGACTCCCCCCGCGCGTGCTCTCACCTCTGCGTCCGCCGTGTGTGCCGTCGCAGCCAGAAACAGCTCTGCCGCCCGCCCGTGCGCACTCGCCGCCTTTCCCATCTGTCCTCTTGCTGCCAGGTCCTCTGCCAGGTGTGCGAGTGCGTGTGCCTGTGCGGGTGTTTGGAGTGTTAGGGCATCCAAGTCCGTCACCGTCTCCTCTCTCCATCCTTCCTCGCCCTCACCCTGTTCAGCGGCGTGTCGTCAAGAATCCGCGACTCCATCGCTGATGAACTCGCAAGGATCTCGCTGTCTCCGCTTGTCCGATTCTCCCGCGGTGCTGTCGTCTGTCCCAGCCGGAAAGGGCGGTCGACCGCAGCAGCGAGTTGCGCAATTGTAAAGCCACCATTGTTCTTTTCTCTCATAGTCGAAACAAACTGGTGTCCGCCGACAAATTCATTTCACAACGTTCGATTTAAAGCTACAAGGTTCACTGAATGGATACACAACGCCGCCTTCGTGGTCGGCTACAAGCCCCGAAACCTACTCCACCACTGCACAGTGAAGAAAGATTCTCACTAGGTCCACGCAATTGACATGAAGCCGCACCGTACGTACCGTCGTCTGGCATCTTGAGCTTTTCCAACTCGGACATCAAGTCGTCCAAAGTGAGGCACTTGGTCTTTAAAACTGCTCGCTTTTGCACGTCGTAGCTCCTGACTAACGGGTCTTCCAGCAAGCGGGGCCATCAGATTATATACGGTATCGAGAGGAAGTCGAGCTCCTTTTTCTCTTTCGAGTTCCGCGACGCTTCGATCGTGGGTGTACTGCTTCGGCGTAGGTGGTGACCTTGTGAAAAGGTTGCGATATATGTAAGAGCAAAAGATAATTAAAAGTGGGAGGAGGGTTAACTCACCTTAGAACTGTGATGTCTGCCGTAAACCTGCTCGCCCTCATCAGAGTAGCAGCTCGCGAGAGTGGCGGTCGGAGTGGGGCACTTGTCAAGTCTCCCCCCAAGCAACTTTCGCATGAAGTTTTGAGTGGTGCTGGAGAAAAATCCATAAGATTGCACCTGGGACTTGCAAGCGTGAAATTGTGCTTAAGAGCATTTTGGACAATCGCGGTCTCACGGAAGCCCAATGATAAGATGCCAATCCACCAACGCAAGAAGCACGTGGTTAATCTTGTCAAACCGCAACAGTGTCGGCGGTTTCAAAAGTGGTGAATTGCGTGCTGAACAGAAACACATGATGGGTGAGAAAGGATTAACTGGGGGACTCGGGAGCAATATATATGTTATACAGGAGCGTACTTAGGACTCTGGTCACAGATAAGCGAGAGGAAGGGGAGGTGCATTCAAGTCCAAATGCAGCTTGAACATCACCGGCACAGCAAAGTTTGCCAGTTTCCCATACCGTGGAGTTACATGAGTTCCCATGGTTTTTCTTTCCACATGTGGAAAAGTGGAAATCTTTGCATACAACGGCTTTTACATGGCCTTTGCACACCTTTTCCCTGGGGGCGAAATTTGTATTGCAATTTTGTCACCTAAAATTCTAGCTACAATTTTCTAATGGGAAATTGGGTGTATGTAGTTCTTCACCCTCAGCAGTCAAGCTCAACACCACGGACAAGCACCATTGTCACCAAACAACATTCCCACTGTCTGAAAAATTGTCTTGGTGCTGGGTTTTTTGTATCTGCAAGGAAATTGAATTGTGAGGGTCAGACAATTATTATTTATGACGTTTCTCTTCAACTCGATTAGGGTTGCTCCTGTTCAATGCTCTTGCAAAGGCAGACAGTTCTGATAATTGTAGCACACAGCAATTCTTAAATAAGTGTGTTAACTTGCACAGCATGGCTCAAGACGGAAAATGGTGACAATTCTCAGAACTGTGGAGAGAATGCCCATCAGACATTTCCGCTCTTTACAAACGGAAAGCAAATATGAGGTCCCCTCTTTTAGTTCCTTCATGATTTGGGCTGGTACGAAGCCTCAGAATTCTGATCACAGAATGAGGCTCAGGTAGATGACCTTTCAGCTTCTAAATATCTGCGAGGAAATCTTTTGTCAGCTTCCAGTGTTTATGGCCTGGATTCCCTGTCCGAACGTCACACGGTGGTCTCATTGGGTGGTCTCATTGGGACGGTCTCAGTCCCACTGCGCCGGGGGACTGGTAGTATTGGGCGGAATCCTGGGGGGCGCCCCATCACTGCGAGTCTCCGCTTGTGTACTGTGACTGGAAGTAGGGGCATCACCGGACGGACTGTGGGACTCCGTAGCTGTCACGAGAAAAGTCCGACTCCAGTGCGAACTCCGTCTGGGGAAATTTTTGGTAGGGAAGCGCACTCTGCGACGGGTAGTCCGAGGGGTACGACATGGCGGATGCGATGCTTGGCGTGACGGGTGGGTACGGTCGCCGCCGATTGCATCTTCTCGCCTCCAGCCGTCACACATCGGCGAAGACCGATTGGAGACCGCCAAAACGAGGCGCGAGGAAAAACTTCATTGGGTTAAATTCATTGAAGTTTCGAGAGGAAAGACGAGAGTTCATTCATTGGAGTAATCCTCGGGGAGAGAAATGGGGTCGACACCGAAAGCGAATTCGTAGCTGCAGTCGCCATGAGGCCTGCGGGAAGACAAGCAGAGCCAGCAGTTCACGAAAGCGGAAAATTGTGCCTTGCAAGAGGTTCGGACACCAGCGGAAGCAAACGATGGCCAATCGCCAATGGAGAAGACGTGGAGAGGTCCACAGAGCAGTTGGGACATGCGCGATGGAGGTTCCGCAACCGATGATTCCATTCCATATCGAAAAGCGTGGCTACAATGCGGGCGATACAAAAAAAACTCTGTCTCTGCAAAGCCAACTGTGGAGAAGTAACTGCGGCCGACCGTTTTGCACGTTGTAAGGTCGGGGGGGTATATATAGCCGGACCGCTCCCTTCTAGTTGCCGCGGGGTTTCCGCAGATCGAATGATTCTTTCGCCTTTTACTATAGAATCCCGTGTAGATTCCCCACGAAGCGGCATACCTGTAAATCTGGAAACCCTTCCTCGGTGAGAGGAGAAAGAATTTTGTTTTGCCACCGTCGATGGTCCGTTCTGCATGGTTCCGACAGATGTCGACAACCTTTTGTCCCTCCTGCAAGTAGCCAAATCGACGATTGGCCATCCGATCGTCTTAGCTGCTCCGTGGATGGAACGCTTGGTATTTCGGGCTTGAACCAGACGGAAGCAGACGGATACTGGGACCAATGAGGGACGGTGAACGCGGCTCGAGTGACCATTCTTCTGACATATAAATATATATTTTTGAGCCCATTCGACCGCGACTGGTCGGGATCCGAGTGGCAATGCTCCATGATAGAGATTTGGTCATGGAGGCTAGGATCCCCCGTACTTCAAAACAGTCTCTCTGGAGTACAGTGGATGAGTTCTTGTCGGTTTAATGGTGAATCGTCCTCCTCGCTATTTGAAGGGGTGTTGTCTTCCAACTAATGCGTTCATTCGTTCTCGACAATCTTGGCACAGAGAACACCAGCGTATGCAATCTCGAGCCACATAACCTACTCCTTATTTTCGGAGCATTGAAACCGAGTGGAAGGTCTTGCTGGTTTGCAAATCTACGCTCTGGTAAAAATATATATGTACTCTGCAACTGTCACGTGTCAAAGGAAACTTTCACCTTGAGGCAAAGCACGTCCAAACACAAACGACTGTCACATCATAACCATGGACGCTACCACCGCAACGGTTGTTCCCGCCCAGCCCGCCCTCGCACCCCCTGGGGACTTGACGGCTCTGGTCACCGGCATACGAGGTGTTCTCGCCGAAGAGCGTGAGTCGCTCCCCCTGTCTCCTATCACCCTCCGCCTTCAACAGTCACTTTCCCTCAGTCCGCCCATTGGCCG